>CAMZMU010000055.1:27763710-27956288 GCA_947311845.1 Poa pratensis
TTCGGCTTTCTCTTGTTGGAGCTTCTCGTCCAAAGAGTTCTTTTCTGCAAGGACGGCCTTGTGCTCGTCGTGGAGTTTCTTGTGGTCAAACAAGGGTATGAAGATGTCCGTGCGGACGTTCATAGTATTCTGCAAGGAAGAAAAACATAGCTCGGTTAGAAAGGCTATACTCGACAGGAGTCTCGGGGACTCGTACCCGAGGTGCATGCTAAAGTAAGGTAAAATGGTTTGGATACGTCGGATGAAAATTGAAAGTTGAGATTCAAGCCAAACAATTTTAACTCCGGCGGAGCGTCAATAGTTTACCTCGAATCTCGGGGACTGGGAATGGTGGATATTAGATGAGATACTGCATGAAAGTAAAGAGAATAGGACTTACGTCGATGTTTTGAGCAGCACGCAGGGCAGCACTTGTAGGTCGTATACGCTTCGGCCGCAGGCGCTGTTTCCCGCAGGATGCTCAGCCACCGGAGCAGCTAGGGAGGCCGAGGAGACCTCGTCTGCAGAATTCCAGTCTGCATTGTAGTGTTCCAAGGAGCCGAGGCTCTGGTCACTGTCAGTGCGCAGAGGAGGATATCCCCACGGTCCGCCCTGCTCGATGCCCCTAACCGAGGCCTCCAAGGCCAAAGCAGCCTCGGAGCTTGAAGCAGGCCGGTTATCCAATATAAGAGATGCCCTCCGAGCATATTCTTCGGCCGGAGGGCAGTCTCATCAACGGGTGCGGCAATGGAGGAATTCGGCGTGTCACCGGGGAGGAGACCTCGGTTGCATCCTTGAAGGAGAAGAGATAGTCAGGGTGCCAGACCCAGATGTTGGTTTGGGGGTGACCTTGGACTTCACCGTCTCTTTCTCTTTCTCCTTGCCTTTCCAACGGCAAGGTAGTCTGGCGAACTGGTTTTTGGGGCTGCTGCTTGGGCTGTGCTTGGGCTGTTGCTTCTGCTGATGCTTCTGCTGTTGCTGCTGTTGGTTGCGGGCAGTCTGGCTGCGGGGGGAGAGTCGAGGCTCCGGCAAGGCGGTAGCCGGAGTTCTGGCGCGATTGGTCCCCGCATCCGTTTGAGGACGCGGAGAAGTCTGACCTCGGGTGGGGCAGATTTCTCCAAGGCCGGGCCAGACCTCGGTGGAGGAGATCCGGGGCGAGAGTTCGTCGGGGTGGTCGTGGCTTCAGAGGCACCAACGGGTGCAGTCATGGAGGATACCTCCTGATCCACGTCTATGGGTCACTGCAACGAAGGGAAGATGGTTAAGTGTTAATACCGAGGTAATATGTTTAAGCAACAAACATGTTGGCTATAGAGCAAAGCATTACCCATCCGAGTAGGAAACCTCTTGCCCCCTCGGGCATGAGGAGGATTTCCGGACTTCTTCAGCCGACGTCTCTTGACCGGAGCCTCAGTGGGTCCGGAGGCTCCAGTGGCGGATGGTTCGGCGGCCGAAGTTGCGGCACCAGCGCGTTTCCGGCTGGTTGCTGGAGTAAAGTTCGGAAGGTGAGGAAGGCAGGAGATAGGTACCGCGTTTATTGGTTCCATGACGAGAAATCCCTCCTCGTCATCCGAAATCTCTTGAACTGAAGCTTGTGCTTGAGGCTTACCCGCGGTGGTGACGCGGGCCGAGGCAATGGGCATGTAATCCTCGTTGTCAGGATCCACGTTGGATGGTGGGTCCTCGACAGGAGATCCTTGCCGAAGTGGTCCGCAGGATGGACTCCATCCTCGGCGGTCTGGCGGGAGAACAGCTATATGGCAGACATATGAAAAGGAGTTAGGAAGAAAATGGTCAAGATGAACGTCGGTAGCAAGACCTCGGTGGTAAAGGAGTACCGAAGAAAACGTCGGAAAGCGTACCTGTTTTGGTGGCTTGGTCCTGTAGTGGGGTTCCCTTCCCCATGTCCAAGCGTCAGAGATCTTGGACTTGGTGATAGCTCGGACTCGCCGAGCTACCGCGGCGTTGTCCAGTGCAACGTGCGTATGGCGGGTTGGATCATAAAGACCGCTCATGTGGCAGATCTTGTGAGTCCTCGCCTGGAGAGGGGAGACCCTGCGCTTCACGAATGTGCAGGCCAGATCGTCAGCCGTCAGGACTTTCCCGTCGTTCGCAGGGTCCTCCGGGTCCTGCCATTTCGCAACATACCCATGGATGGACTTGATTTCGCCGGTGAGGGGGAGTGTAGTCCCAGTTGAGCGGTTCTGTAGGAGGGCTGAGGTTAAACGCCGGCAGGTTGAGGAAGTCCTCTTCGCCGGAGTTCTTCACGTAAAACCACGTCCGGAGCCACTTGCGAACGGTGTCCGGAGTAGCGATACGTGGGAAGATGGAGTTTCGGCGAGGAGCTACGATGGCTGCTCCGCAGGCGGTTAGTAGCTTGGGCAGATCCTTGTTTTTCGGATCCGGGATCACTTGCCGCTTAAGTTGGAAGTAGCGAGAAAAGAGGTCTACCGTGGCTTTGAGGCCGAGGTATCCCTCAGAGAAGGAAACGATGCAGGAGAGAGTGGTGATGGCGTTGGCGGGGAGGTGATGAACCTGGAGTCCGAACTTGTCGAGGAAGCTCCGGAAGAAATCACTAACGGGCAGTCCGAAGCCGCGCTGGAAGTGCGCGACGAAGACCACCCGTTCCCCTTCCTTGACTTGAGGCTCGAGTTCGCCCTCTGGCAGGCGACACTCTACCCCGGCGGGAATCCGCCGAGTCGCCCTGAGCCACTGGATTTCGTCCGGAGTTACATCCGAACCTTCCCAGCCGGCTCGTTCTCCGACCTCCAGTTCGAGGTCTGGAACCTCGGTTTGTTCCGAAGTCTCAGGAGGAGACATCTCGGCAGAATCAATCTGCAGAAGAATGCACAGAAGTTTAGCAAAGAAAAAGTAAATCTGGAATCTAAGGCTATATCTGGCTAACTCAGGAGGAGTTGGACGGCTATCTAATGTACATAGAGGCATATATGCTAGGCGAACATCTGTCCGAGGTATGAAACTCTTTCTACCCAAAAAAGTATGCAAGTAAGATCTACCGGAGGAGGTAAATAGAGTTTTATTCAAGAACATATGAAGAACCAAAGCGCAAAGAGGAAGAAACCTAGGGCAATGCCTAGGGTATCAAGAAAGGGAGTACATACCGTGAAAACGAGGTGCTGAAGGGCGGCGCCGGTGACGCGGTCGCAGCGGCGACGAAGGAGCTGCTCGTCGGCGGCGGCGGGAACGCGTTTCTTCTCAACCGGAAGCGCGGCACTGGTTGCGATGGAGGCGAGAGGCGAGTGAAGGAGGAAGAAGATGGCGAAGTTGCCCGTGGGGCCCTACTTATAGCCGCGTGCGGTAACTGCCCGCATTAACTGCACCACTACCGCGCGGTTATCGGGAGGCGCGGGATCGTGTGCGAGTGGGCGCACGGTTACGCGATCTGCGGCCGCACGATCAGCCACATCGTGGGCCGCAGAGTGGCAACCGCCCACCCCGGATTTCCTGCGCTGGTCAGCACAAGAATCGAGGGGTCGTGGGCGGTCAAGTACTTGAGTGCGCAGGTGCGCTGTTCGGTGGGTCCGGCTGACGAGGGCGGCGTGTGGTCAGAATATGCTTGGCAGAGGTCCGGATTCCGAAGCCGGGCAGAGATTCTTCGCCACGTACCTCGGAAAATCTTGAGGCAAGATGGTGCTGAGTCAGATAGCTCGGAGAGTTCAGTTCGCATATCTACCTCGGATTGGATGGTGGTGTGTGGGAGGTACCTCGGCGTGACTATGTGGAGGTCGGTTTAGGAGGTGGTGTGATGCTTGTTTTGAACCTGCTACGGCCCTCCTTCCGAGGTCGTAGGACCGCACCAGCTTCGGGGACTAATGTCGGGGGAGTATCCCCGGGTAGGATCAAGGCTTGGCATAAGGTGGTGTTCGAAGTTGTGCCGAGGTACGGAAAGGGCCGACCTGTTTGGGCCTGGGAAGGTCCGAGCTTCATCTTGACCTGGAGAGTACAGGCCGACCTATTTTGGCCCGGAGGGGTCCGAGGTATACTGTTGGCCAGGGCCGAGGTTCACTGTCCGAGCTATGTTCTGCCGACCTAACTACCTCAGTGCGGTGGTTTGTGTTGTGGGTGCAGGAGAAGCTGTGGGAAGGAAGTAAGATCCGACCTGGTAAAAGATTAAGCGCAAGACCCGAGGTACGAAGCCCGTCACATCCGTGCCGAGCTAACCGAGGTGGTGGGCTGTAGGTCGGGCAGGAGTCAATGCTCCTGTCACTTCCAGCCGGGTACAAGAGCGTCTGTCAAGGAGCATGGCAGAGGCGTGCTCGGGTTCGGCGGGCCTGCACGTCTCTGATCCTGACTACGCGAGGTCTGGGAAAAGGCTACGAGGTAGCTCTGCCAGGCCACGTCCTGTCTCGGTCAGAGGGGACATGCTAGTTCTGCCGTTAGGCTGCAGGAGATGGGCAAGCCACGTCTTGTCCCTGACCGAGGTACGGTGGTACGGTGGTGACCGTTGCAGAGGCATGGCAACAGTGTTCTGCGAGGGGCACAATGGTAACCCGGCTGGCCTATATAGTGGGCTTCACCCCCTCTGCTAGAGAGGATCGAAGATTGAAAGAGAGACCCCCCCCCCCCGCGCTGGAACTAGTTGATCAAGAGTGAAAAGAGAGAGAGAGAGGAAGCTCGGAACACCCCGGAAACACCTCGGATCGGCTCGGAGTGCCTTCTTCCTCCCGTCTAGCTCCATCTTCTACCTCGAGTTCTCACCTTTGTATCATCATACAGCTCGAGGAGCAGCTTGTACTTGTCACTCTGAGCTATACACTGGCTAGGATAGTGCTGCAGTAGGGGTGTTACCTCCACAAGAGGGCCCCGAAGCAGGGTACATCGTGGTGTGCTTTGTGTTCTTGCTTTCTTGGTTCTTCGTTCGTGTTCTTGCGTGTTCTTGCGTGTGCATTTCTTGAGTGCATAAACCCTCCCCGGATTCCCCCAACGACCATTCGGCCCCATCTTAGCCATACCTATGGCATCTGCCGTGATCCCACCACGACAAACTTAATCATCCTTTGTGTTGCTTCAATGCCTTTTACTTTGAATCTATTGCTTTATGAGTTACCTCTTATGCAAAACTTTTTGATGCATGTCTTGAAAGTACTATTCATGAAAAGTTTTTGCTTATATGATTCATTGTTTACTCTTTATCTATTTGTTAGTAAACTATAGATCATTGCTTTGAGTCACTTTATTCATGACATGAGCCTTGCAATATATTGATCAAGATTGTGTGAAAGCATGTCTCCTCAGAAATTATTTGTTGTTATCGTTTTACCTACTCGAGGACGAGTAGAACTAAGCTTGGGGATGCTTGATACGTCTCCAACGTATCCATAATTTCTGCTGTTCCATGCTTATATTATACCATTTGCTACATGTTTTATATAAACTTCATATCACTTTTATGCATTTTCTGGGACTAACCTATTAACAAGATGCCACAGTGACAGTTCCCTGTTTTCTGCTGTTTTTGGTTTCAGAAAGTTACTTCTGGAAATATTCTCGGAATTGCACGAAACAAAAGGCCAAGTCCCTATTTTTCCAACACGTACACGGAGTCCGAAGGAGAAACGAAGAGGAGCCAGGAGGTGGCCAAACCACAGGCTGGCGCGGCAGTGGGCCCAGCCGCGCCACCTGGTGGTTTGGGCCCCTCGGGGGTCCGCCGACATCGCCCTTCGCCTATTTATTCCCGAGACGAGAAAACCCTAAAACACGAGCCTTTCATCCAGAACATATTCGCTGCCGCCGCTCGTCGGGGGTTCTGAAGCTCTTCCGGCACCCTGCCGGAGAGGGGAATCATCACCGGAGGGCTCTACATCGCCATGCCCGCCTCCGGAGTGATGCGTGAGTAGTTCATCCTTGGACTATGGGTCCATAGCAGTAGCTAGATGGTTGTCTTCTCCACTTGTGCCATCATGTTTAGATCTTGTGAGCTGCCTATCATGATCAAGATCATCTTATTGTAATGCTACATGTTGTGTTTGCTGGGATCTGACTTATATTGATACCTATGTGGAGCTGAATATTATATTATCATGTCTATGTCATTTGTGATCTTGCATGCTCTCCGTTACTTGTTGAAGCCTTGGCCAAGTGAATACTTGTGACTCCAAGAGGGGGTATTTATGCATGATAGTTGGGTTCAACCTCTATTTAACCTGGGATAGTGACAGCAAGTTCTAAGGTTGTAGATGTGTTGTTGCCACTAGGGGTAAAACATCAATGCTTTATTCAAGGATGAATGTATTGTTTACATTACGCACATTACTTAATGCAATTGTCTGTTGCTTGCAACTTAATACTGGAAGGGGTACGGATGTTAACCGGAAAGTGGACTATTTAGGCATAGATGCATGCTGGATAGCGGTCTATGTACTTTGTCGTAATGCCCAAATGAATCTCATAGTAGACACCACAACTCACACATGCATGTTATATGCACTTATCAATTGTCAATTGCCCAGCTGTAATTTGTTTACCCAGCATGTTAGTTATCTTATTGGAGAGACACCACTAGTGAACTGTGGACCCCGGTCCATTCTTTTACATCTGAAATACAATCTACTGCAATCATTGTTCTCTACTGTTTTATGCAAACAAACATCATTTTCCATTCGATACGTTTAACCCTTTGTTTTCAGCAAGCCGGTGAGATTGACAACCTCACTGTTAAGTTGGGGCAAAGTAATTTGATTGTGTTGTGTAGGTTCCACGTTGGCACCGGAATCCTTGGTGTTGCGCCGCACTACACTCCTTCACCAACACCTTCGAAGCAACCTCGTTTTCCTACTGGTTCGATTAAACCTTGGTTTCATACTGAGGGAAAACTTGCTGCTGCACTCATCATACCTTCCTCTTGGGGTTCCCAACTGACGTGTGAAGTACAAGCATTGTTTCTGGCACTGTTGCCGGGGAGATATTCCCTCGTCAACTTAGAGCCACCAACGAGCCGGAAGCACATCGTAATCCTCCCAAGTCGATGAATCCGCTGGCAGGGACGACCATTTGATGCGTACTTGGGTGTAAGCAGAGTTACCTTTCTTACAAAGGCGTCACTCCAGAAATTCTTCAGGTTGCACATCCTCGGCATCCAGCTGAACTTGAACTGGCAATTCGGTGGAGACAGCAGTGAAATCTGGGCGAAATGGTTTCAGTTGTGAAACATGGAAGACCAGATGTATTTGACTGGTTGCTGGCAAGTCTAACTTGTATGCCGCAGAACCAATGCGAGCCAATATCTTGTATGGGCCAAAGAACTTGTAAGACAGTTTTGGAAAAGTTCTTTTGACTACTGACTGCTGCACATATGGTTGTAGCTTCAGAAAGACTGAGTCTCCCACCTGGAACTCCCTTGGTGTCCTGTTCTGGTTTGCATAGTGTTTCATGCGCAACTGTGCCTTCTCCAATTGATACTTGAGCATGTCAGATGCAGTTTGTCTCTCAGCAAGAAAATCATGCACTTTCTGTGTTCTGTGTGGCATTGATGTCAGGAAGCATTCCATAATGTGGTTCCTCTTTGTATAGTGCTCGGAAAGGTGAACACCCAATGGCAGAATGATGTGAGGTGTTGTACCAGAACTCTGCTAGTGGAAGCCAATTATACCATTTCTTGGGCTGTTCATTTGCGGCACATCGAAGGTACATTTCCAATGACTGGTTAACTCTTTCTGTTTGGCCATCGCTCTGTGGATGATAGGCACTGCTCATGTGCAGCTTTGTGTCAAACATGCTGAACAATTCCTTCCAGAAATTACTTGTGAACACACGATCTCGATCAGACACAATCGATATTGGCATGCTGTGAAGTTTCACTACATTATTGAACACTGCCTTGGCCACTGTTTGTGCTGAATAAGGATGATTGAGAGGGACAAAATGTGCATACTTTGTGTATCTATCAACAATGACTAGAATAACATCATAGCCTGCTGATTTGGGAAGTCCCTCAATGAAATCCATGGAAATTTCTTGCCAAGCTCCCTGAGGAATCTTGAGGGGTTGAAGCAAACCAGGGGTTTTGCAATTCTCATGTTTTGCTTGCTGAAGCACAGTGCATTGTTGCACAAAGTTCTGTACTGCCAATTTAAGCCCAGGCCATGTAAATAACTTGTTCAACCTCTGATAAGTTGTCTGTATTCCAGAATGTCCTCCTAGTGCACTTGCATGAAATGCTTGAATGATTTTTGTTTGGAGTCCAACATTAGCTCCCACCCATACCTTGCCATGATGCCTGATGAGGCCTTGCTGCAGTATAAAACCATCTGAATTTGTTCCAGTTACTGCCAACTCTTGAAGTAGGGATTGTGCTGTGGTATCCACTGCATATGAGTTCAATATTTCCTGAATCCACACCGGCACACCTGCTGATACAGCTTGCAAGGAAAACACATGTCCTACTCGAGATAGGGCGTCTGCCACTTTATTATCCTCTCCTTTTTGTATTGGAAGGTGAAATTAAGTCCCACCAATCTGGTCATTGCTTTCTTTTGCAGATCAGTGTGCAGCACTTGATCTTCAAGATGACATAGACTCTTGTGGTCAGTTTTGATAATAACGGTCCTCTTTCCAAATACTGGCGCCACTATCGACCGCCATCATGATTGCAAGAAATTCTTTCTCATATATGGAACTTCTTGTTGTTCACACTGAGTGCCTTGCTGTAGTAAGCCACAGGATGACTGAAAGAACATGGTTGCCCATGTGTGGTTTTGGTAATTAATGACAATCCTTATGGACTAATGTGTATATTGAGATATCCTTGTAGGTTTGTCCATAGGCAACACTTGAACTCCATGTGTTGGATTCAAGGTTGAATGCCTTGAAGGTCATTGGATATAATGAACATATTTGAGATGATCAAGAAAGAAGAAAAGATATAATGTTGATCAAGGCGAAGTTGAAAAGAATGTGGATTCAAGTGATCAACTCACAAAGCTACATGTTGTACCATGTGGTATCTTGTGATCCAATGGTATGGTAAGCAATTGTCTATATAGCTTTGTGAACTAACCCATATATATGCGTGTGGAGAATCTATGTGGGGTTAGGTATCTTCCCATGGGCGTGCATCAAAAGGAAGGTTCCATATAGCCCATGGTGGATGACGTCAAGCGGTGGTCATCATCAAAATAATGGTCAAGTGGAGATGTGCCTAAAAGTGGCTCTCCCATATTGTGTATGGGGGAGCATTTCACAAGTCTTCATCAAGCGGAGCGCAATCAAGAAAGGTGATCCTCTTGAGGTGATCAAGATCGTCATCATCTAGTTCAAGTGGATCGCGCAAGGCAAAGGTATGACCTTGATAGGGTTTCTATTTTACGGTCTCATGGTGTTAGTAAGAGACCGGATTATAGGATAGATGCCACACTTTTAAGAGGGGCTCTCGAATGAGTAACTTGATCGTATCGTTCGGAGAGAGCTCAAACCTTTGCATACTTGGCATCATCTTTCTTGGTTCTTGACATGGGTATGCCTATCGGGTACCCTACCATGAGGGTACCTGGTGCACGTATCGACTAGGCCCAACTATCAGAGCCTACATGAAGCCCATGAAGGGAGGCCCACGAAGATGGAGTATCCTCCAAGTTTGGCGAACAATAGTCGGTTTAGAGTTTCCTTACTTGTAAATCGAGTCGGTTACGAACACCCGAGACCCAGCCTATTATTTAAGGACTGGGAGGGCCATCGAACCAGACCACGTACTTTCAGAGCCACCAAAACCCTAGCGAGATCGACATCTCGCCGGGACCCTTGTAACCATCATATTCACAAAGCAATAACAGACAGGCAGGACGTAGGGGTGTTACCTCCACACGAGGGCCCTGAACCTGGGTAAAATCTTTGCCCTGCTTGTCAGCCGACGATACTTCCAGCTCTACCACGTTCTCTCCCCATATTCATAACCTAGGGACCTTAACCATGGGTCTTGATGAGTCTACCCCTCGTCAAGTGGCGCCGTCTGTGGGAAAGAATAGCGCTGGACTCGAAGTTTCGCCGGTCCCAACAGCAAACGGCAAATCGCCGATCACACCAGCAAACGGCAACTCGCCGATCTCATCTGCAAACGGCAACTCGCCGGCCATGTCAGCAAACAGCAACTCGCCGATCCAGGCGACACACGGCGACTCGCCGATCCACTCGAAAAGCGGCAGCCTGCCCGCTTCACCTGCAAAAAGCGCATCTGCTCTTCCAATGAATTTCAATCCGCACTCGCCGGAGCTTCAGGAGGCGTTTTCGGCCTTGAATCAGGTTTGAGTTTAACTGTTGGAGCATTCAATTTTTTCGTAAACAATCTTGGCACGCAGGACTCGACAGATCCGCAACAACTGGCGCTGGGCGCACTCGAGGCTCCGTCGACTGCGCTCGCCCCGTCGTCGATTCCTGAAGCCTGCTCGCCCGCAACAACCATGTCGACCGGCGAGATCGACAGGTTCATGATGACGGAACTCCAAGGCGAGGAGGCAGAATCAGCATACCGCACAAGCAACGTCGACTTCAACCTACCACTCGACGAGAGTTTCGACTGCGGGATCTCCCTCGATGACTTCTACGAGCCCGCGATTCATAACGACAGCAACGTCGACTCGGAGATCTTCACCAACACCAACCTCGACTCAGAAATCCATAATGGCTTCGCCAACACCGAGATGAGCATAGGCGATGAGCACATCGACAACGAGATTCGCCTCGAAGATCTACTCGATGAACACACTGGCTCTGACATGAGCCTCGACGGCGACGTCGAGTCCATGACTGGAATCGACAGCACATACACCTGTCCACGGGTCACGCCCCATCAGGTCTACGTGGCCTTCTCCGCAGAATCATCCGCAGACGCAGCCGCTCGCAGGCCTGCACAATTCCCATGCACGGTAACCATGCCGGATGGGGTCACAACCTTGACAATCACGGAGGAGATGGCAGCAAAAGCAGATAAAGTCATAAAGGAGTGCACAATGATGCCACCAAATTCCACCCCAGAGGAGATGTTGACCTTCCAGTACTTCAACTGGCAGGAGTCAATTCGACTGCAAAACTACCGAGCGACGCTCGAAGAGCGCAAAAGGCAAGCCAGCCTCTCGAGTGCCCGAAGAAGGGAGCAATCCCTCGGGTCCACAATGCAACCAACCCCACGACCTAGGTCGCGGTTGGCAAGCCTTCCAGAACATGAAAGGGTAGCAATCACCCGTAACCTGTCGTTCATGACAGAGGACGCTAACGGAATCCCAGTGCCCAAAACTGCTGCGGGTGCATTATTCTCCGTAGGTGCTTACCTCAAGGCAATGCAACCTCCGGCGAATGACCCTAACGCAGCCCTGCATCGCCAACAACTCAAATCGCTAGCTCTAGCGGCACAGGCTATACAGCCAGAAGACAAAACTCCAGCAAGGAATCGCGATCGCGACATAGTCGACTCACGACACGCAGCACATCATCGCAGTGGTCGCAGCCACCACTCGGATGAAGGAAGGAGAAGCACGCGCCGGCACAGGTCCAGCAGAAGCAGATCTCGAAGATCCTATAGCAGCGATTCATACTCTGATCGCGAACCAGAGCCATGCGGAGCATTGTGCTTCACTCGACGCATCCGTGAGACGCGGATGCCCAAAGGTTCAAGTTGACAGGCGAACAACCCAAGTACAACGGTCGCCAAGAACCTTCCGGGTGGCTAGAAGATTACAGACTCGCCGTGGCATGCCAGCGTGGCACGAACACCACGGCGATGCAGTACATACGACTCATGCTCGAAGGAACTGCCCGCGACTGGCTCAAGGCGCTCCCTCCATCATCATACGACTCGTGGGACGATTTCCGCAGAGACTTCATCAAAAACTTCGAGCCTCTATGTGAGCGCCCGAAGACATTCGAAGAATTAAGGGCATGCACTCAACGATCAGACGAGTCGTTGAGATCATACATACGGCGGTGGACCGAAATACGCAATTCGGTTGGCAAAGTGTCAGAAGACAGGGCCATGGATGCCTTCATACAAGGTCTCGCCAGGAAGGACTTCAAAGAGGCACTGGTCGTGAAAAGCCAACCTCCCTGGCTGACCTCATCAAAGTTGCGACTGAGTGGGCAGATGGAGAGGATTCTGTACGCAGATCCCGTGCTTCCCCACCACGCGACAACTACGAAAGCGGCAGTCGAGGCCGCAGAGATTCATACAGAGAAGATCGCAGGCGCAAACGTTCCAAACGTCCTTACGACGATAACAGACCCGAGTTCATGGCGGCTGGATACACACAACCCGGGAGACCAAGATAGAAGCAATCGACGCTCGGATGATCGACGGGACAGTCGAGATCGCGAGCAGCGGAGCGACAGCTACAAAAGGCAAGAATGGCGCAAACGCAGCGACGCAAAACCCGAGCGGTCATTCGAGGAAAAGATGGACGACTGGTGCAGATTCCACCTCTTCAAGGGGGACGACGGAAAACTACGCTCCAATCACACCCTAAGGAACTGCAGGGAATTCGACCAAATGGCGACTGACTACATGATACGACTCAAAAGGTACGGCCCAGCACCTGCTCAGCCCACGCCTGCACCCGCACCACAGCCGAACGCTGTGCCCGCTCTCATGGCGCCACAGCCGCCACCGCAACCACCACCACAGCCTGCTCCAGGCGCAAACCTCGCAGGTGCCATACAACCCGTACTACGGGCGGAAGATGATCAATATCCACAGCCCCACGGGCAGATGTACATGATACAAAAGGGTCGCCCCTCAACAGGCAGCAAAAGCTAATCACTCGACAGGTGAACATGGCTGTCATGGCACCTCCTGCCGTGCCCGAATTTCTGAAGGGATCGGAAACCATCATAAGCTTCAGTCGAGAGGATCATCCCCCAGCTGTAGTTCGACGCGCAAATAGGAGGCTACGCCATGACCAAGGTCTTCATGGATGGAGGCAGCGGCATAAACATCATCTTCGCGGACACGCTCCGCAAAATGAACAGGTCAGTCGAAAACCTCCCAAAATCTTCAAATACCTTCCACGGTATCGTTCCTGGCAAAGCAATTAGCCCAGAAGGCACCATACAACTCGACGTTACGTTCGGGGACAAAAGCCACTTCAGGACAGAGTCGATTGAGTTCGAGGTCGTCGACTGGAAATCACAATACCATGCTATTCTTGGTCGCCCGACGTTTGCTCGATTCATGGCGGTGCCACACTACGCGTACCTCACGCTGAAGATGCCAGGACCAAAGGGAGTCATCACTGTCCGTGGAAACTTTCAAAGGTCCGATGCTTGCGACCGCGAGTTCAGCAAAATCTCCGAGATGTTCGGGGTGGAAGAATCACTCGCCGACTGGCGATTTCCAACGACCGCACACTCCTTCCGGAGCATAAGAAGTTGGCAGTCGACAGATCCTTCAATGCTACAAATGACACAAGGTCGCATCAGGTGCACCCGACCGATCCGTCCAAGACAGTCAACATATCTTCGAGCCTGCCTATCGCATAGGAAGGCGCGCTCGTCGAATTCCTCCGTGAGAACTGGGAAATATTTGCGTGGTGTCCAGCCGACATGCCAGGTATTCCCAGGGAATTCGCCGAGCACTCTCTCCAATTGTTTCCAGATGCAAAGCCAGTCAAGCAAACGATGCGTCGAATCTCCGGCCCAAAGCGAACCGCAGTCGAATCTGAAGTCGACCGGTTACTCGCAGCAGGATTCATTAGGGAAATCAAGAAATCACAATGGGTGGCCAACCCCGTACTCGTAGAGAAGAAGCATACAGACATCCTTCGGATGTGCGTGGACTTCACAGCGCTGAACAAGTGCTGTCCAAAGGATCACTTCCCGCTACCCGAATCGACCAGATCGTCGACTCCACCGCCGGATGCGCACGACTCTCCTTTCTGGATGCTTACTCAGGTTATCACCAGATAAGGATGAAGCAAGAAGACGAAGAAAAAACGGCGTTCATAACCCCACTCGGGGTCTACTGCTACACAACTATGCCCTTTGGGCTCAAAAACGCGGGTGCAACATACCAGCGCATGATGCAGGACTGCCTCAAAAAGCAAATCGGACGCAACGTCCAGGTCTACGTGGATGACATTGTCATTACCACAAGGGAAGAACACACACTACTCGACGATTTGAGGGAGACGTTCGCAAACCTCAAACGCTTCCATATCAAGCTCAATCCTAAGAAGTGCACGTTCGGCGTTCCAGCCGGGCAGCTCTAGGGTACCTAGTCTCTGCCCGTGGAATCGAAGCAGACCCGGAGAAAATACAGGCCATCCTCACAATGCAAAGGCCTTCAAAGCTTCACGATGTGCAGAAACTAGCAGGACGAGTAGCAGCGCTCAGTCGATTCATCAGCAAACTGGGTGAAAAGGCTCTACCATTCTATCGACTGATGAAGAAGGCGGACAAGTTCGAGTGGACGCCAGAAGCTGAAGCAGCCTTCACAGATCTCAAGCGGATCCTCACAAGCCCTCCGATCCTCGTCGCACCTAAGGAACGGGAACCACTCTACCTGTATGTCTCGGCTACAAACAGGGTGGTGAGCACCGTACTGGTAGTCGAACGCATGGAGGAGGGGCACATCCAAAGCATACAACGTCCAGTCTACTACCTGAGCGAGGTTCTCTCCATATCAAAACAGCGGTACCCGCACTATCAAAAGCTGGCATACGCTGTATTCATGTCCTCAAGGAAGTTGACACACTACTTCACCGAGCACCCGATCACCGTGGTAAGTAACTCAGCAATCGGTGATATCCTCACAAACCCCAATGCAACGGGTCGAGTCGCAAAATGGCTCATCGAGCTGGCTCCAAGAGACATCAAGTACGAGCACCCGAAGGCTATCAAAGCACAAGTCCTACCCGACTTCACAACCGAGTGGATAGAGGCCCAATTACCTGGAGCACCAGACGTGTCCAATTCCTGGACCATGTACTTCGATGGGTCCAAGAAACACGAAGGCGCAGGCGCAGGCGTCATCCTCATATCACCAAAAGGGGACAAGCTACGTTATGTTTTGCAGATGGGATTCAAACTACCCTCCAATAACGAGGCTGAATACGAGGCTCTGATCCATGGCATGCGGATGGCAAAAGCACTTGGGTGCACTCGATTGATGATCTACGGCGACTCCAATCTCGTGGTGCAGCAAACAATGAAGGCCTGCGACGCAATCGCGGACAACATGATCGCTTATCGCGACCTGTACAACACACTGGAGGGCAGCTTCGAGGGCTGTGAGTTGAGGCACATAGGAAGGGAAAGTAACGAAGAAGCAGACATGCTAGCCAATCTTGGCTCAACTGGCGCACAAATTCCACCTGGTGTCTTCCTCGAGCGCATCGAACACAGATCTATCAAGGAGAAACGAGAGCCTCCTCCGTCGACTACGCCAGCCAAAAGCAAAGCGCCTAGCACAGAGGACCCCCCAGTCGAGGTACTCCTCATTGAGCCAACTTGGACTCAACCTTTTCTGGCTTACATACTCCGCGCGAGCTACCAGATGACATAACCGAGTCCCGACGCGTGACTCGAAGATCAAAAGCATACACCGTTATCAACGGCGAGTTATACAAGCGCAGCATATCAGGTATGTTCCAAAGATGCATCGCATTCGAAGATGGCCAAGCCATACTTCGAGATATTCATGCAGGTACCTGTGGGCATCACGCCAGCAGTCGATCACTCGTAGCCAAAGCCTTTCGCGCAGGGTTTTACTGGCCTACAGCACTCAAAGACGCGGAGGACATAGTCAAAAGGTGCGTCGGCTGCCAGAAATTCGCAACAAGCCGCACGCACCCGCATCGGCGTTGAAGACATACCGCTGGCCTGGCCTTTCGCCCAATGGGGGCTCGATATGGTTGGGCCACTCAAAAAATCATCGCATGGCGGGCATACTCACCTACTGGTGGCAGTCGACAAGTTCACAAAGTGGATCGAGGCGGTCCCCATCACAAATTCGACTGCTACTACGGCAGTCAACTTCATAAAGAGCATCATCTACCGCTTCGGTGTCCCAAACAGTATCATCACTGATAACGGCACAAACTTCACGGCTGAGGAGTTCAAAACCTTCTGCAAAGAGCAGGACATTACGCTCAACTACGCATCCGTGGCGCATCCACAATCCAATGGCCAAGTCGAAAAGGCCAATGGACTTGTGACGAGTGGGATCAAGAAGCGCCTCCTGGTGCCACTCAAAAGAGCTGCGGGTGCTTGGGTCGAAGAACTACCATCTGTGCTATGGAGCCTACGCACAACTCCCAACACTTCTACGCAGTTCACCCCATTCTTCATGGTCTATGGTGCAGAGGCAATTCTGCCATCAGATGTAAGGTTCAATGCGCCACGAGTTGAAGCATACAATGAAGAAGACGCGGAAGAAGCACTCGAAGACGCAGTCGACTTGCTCGATGAGGCGCGACACGGCCTTGGCCCGCACAGCTGTTTACCAGCAGGACCTTCGCAACTACCACAGCCGTCGACTGCGCACCAGGTCCTTCGTCGTTGGCGACCTGGTTCTTCGACTGAAGCAAAAGAAGGTGCACAAGCTCGCTTCCCCATGGGAGGGTCCCTTCATCATCACGGAGGTCCTTGGTGGAGGCGCATATCGACTGAAGCACGCGAAGACAGGCGAACTCTCTCATAATCCTTGGAACGTTGCGCATCTGCGCCGTTTCTACGCATAAAGTGCTCACAGTCATACAATGTAATAGGCTATATGTCGGATGGCTGCAGGTTTCAGACGCGCTCTTTTCCTTACCAGGGTACCTAAGGGGACTGGAAGGTTTTTAATGAGGCGGCCTGCAGCCTAACATTCAAAAGAGGAATAAAATCAATGTTCCTTCGACTTCTTTGTGGCTACTACCCGCATAATTCATACCTTAACCGCACCCGAAACCCTCGGGGGCTGTGTTATCGATCAAATGAGCTCTCGCTCTTGCAGAAACACAATGCCTTAGCCGCACCCGAATGCTCGGGGGCTGCGTAACAAGGATCCAAACAAAGAACACAAAAACTCTGCAGCCGCACTCGAATACTCGGGGGCTGCACAGTCATTGGTTCACAACCAACACATATTTCACAAACCCCGCTCGACTGACTCGGGGGCTCGACAAAAAATCAAAGTATACAAACTATACAATATACAAAGAGTCAAAAATTACACTCGGGGGCTGCCCCTATACAAAAATTGCACTCGCAAACTATTCTAATCCTCAGGCTCGTCCTTTACGGGCAGCTCGGGACCGCAAAGCTGTTCGCGAGTGCACTCGATTAGTGTCTCCGCAGCTTGGATCGTGTCATCCAGGTCTTTTTGTTCGAGAACCTCTCCGGCTGCAGGTGTCCGCAACACCAACCTTGGTTTTCGACTACGCATATACGCCATTGCAGCGTTGGCTCCAATCACAAGTCTCTGAGACAGCAACTCTCGAATGGGATTTGTTTGACGGAAGATGTTCAACAAAGCACGAATCCCTTGTGGTTGTGGCCCCGCAGGAAAAAGAGTCTCGTTCAGGCGAATAAACGCTGCCCGGCATAACTCCAGCAGTTCAGCACTTCGCCAGACGCGATCCTTCAGGGTGGCGAGTATGCGGGCATGGTACCTATCAAGCCAAAAGTGTTGACGCCCAGTCGTAGGGTCGTCAACCACGCTATCCAGACGCCCTTCCACGCGAATCTTTTCAGCCTGGAAGTTGTCGACAAAGCCTACAAACACGGGCGCACCAGTCAGATCAAAAGGACAAAGCTACGCAAAAAGCTTGTAAACAGAGCAAGACTCGAACTTACACTCGAGTTGCCTGTTCACAAGATCCATCTCCCCGAGCACATATTCCTCGCGTTGGGTGGCCAACGCGGGTCTCGCCCTCAATCGATTCAGCTCAGCCTGGGCGTCCTTCAGATCTTGCTCCATTCTCACAAATTTGGCCTTCATATACTCCATCACCTTGGCATCATTTACCACCTGACCCTGGGATCGGGTGGTGATTGGAGCCTGCGAGGAACTAGTCGCAGTAGCAGGTTCTCGTGACTGTTCAAAGAGCATAATCACAAACACAAAGTTTGTGTCAGAAGCTAAAACTCATGTCATAAGCATACAACTCTTCGAGTGAAAGACATTAGCAAAAGACTGTTTGCATAAACAAGGTAGCACAAACAAAGCGCAGACTCGCGCAGTTCAGAAGGTATCATTACAAGGCATAAAAAACAAAAGGGTACAGCTACCCTAAACCTAAGATTCGATTTCCTAAGCAGACGATTGGCAGTCTCGAGTGCCCGGCGCTCCATGGTGTTCATAAAAACTCGGCCAGTCGCGCGGCGGCTCCGCTCACCCCCTTCAGAGAAATGGGCTTCCCATCTGGCTTCGAGGGAACGCAGACAGTGCTGCCTCGTAGTCGCAATCTATCCCATGTCCCATAAGAAGCTTGATGGTGGACTCGGATCCGCGTACCGTGTTGGCGCGAGCGAAACCCGCCATGGTGGACGTCCCGGGGCCAAACACGTCGGCGAAGTCCCACCGTCGACGGCACTACGCCAGTCGGGAACACCACCTGGTATACAGCGCCAAGTGTGCTCGTCGATTTGGCGAGTGCTTCTTTCGCCTGGTTGCATAGGCGCCTAAGCCGCCCACAGCCTGTTCCAGCGAAAGATCGTCACTCGCCACGTCCGCAGAGGCCGGTGCGCCAACAGCTTCTGCACAATTCAAAAAGGCAAAAGTCATTTCATGACACTCGACAGTTATATCGTCATATCAAAAGGAGAAAAGATTACTCACCTCCCATGCCTGCGCGAGTGCCGCGAGCTGGTCAGCATATCCTCGCTCGCGTGCAGCGGCTGAGTTGGTGGCGGCAGCCAGCTCTTTCTTCGACTCTTCGCGCTGCGCGGCGAGTGTCTTCCAGCTCCTTCTTCTCGCCTGGCCCAGCAAAATCACGTGCATTCAATACTCGACAAAATCAAGCATTGCAAAAAGAAATTCAACAAAAGCAAAAAGGAGAACTCACGACTGAGCCGCTCTAGCTCGGCGCGCATGGTGTCCCTCTCCTGCTCCACCTGGACATAAGCCTTGGCAGAATCTGCCAAGGTGTGGTAGAAGGGCTGCGAGCACACGAATTCAGCAAAAATCAAACTCTCACAGACCTACAACTAAACGGGTCAAGCAAAAAGCTACTCACGTGGTTCATCCACGGCTCAGGAGCCGCGACTGATGTCCCGACATCTGGAGTTGCCGCCTTGGCTGTCTCAACGACAGCGTCAGTGGCCATTGGCTGGGCAGCCTCGTTTCCAGTCGGTGCAGATTCGAGTGCTCCAGGGTTGGAACATTCTCGACTGGAGGAGTCCCAGGCTGATTGTTTTCAGCGCTGTGGCAACACAACAAAACAAAAGGATGGTCAGCACAAATATGTGACAGCACAAAATTCTCATATCATACTCAAAAAACACATACCTGTGCTCCTCATCTTCTCATCTTCGGAGTCGCCAAAAATTGGTCCCCCAAAGGCTGGGGTACCACTCGACTGAAGAGGAAGAGTTGAGCTTGTTGAGCACGCACGCAAAGGAGCGGCTTGGAAAACAGGTGGTGAGCCTGATTCCTCGTCATCCTCCAAGCCCTGCCCTTCGCGGGTGAACTCACAGCAGAAGGCGCCTTCTTGGCCAGTCGACGCCGCTTCGGTGGCGCGGTATCGACTTCTTGGTCAGAGGTGGCCTTGTCTTCAGATTGGACCTCTTCTGCTGCTTCCTCCTCGACCTCCTCCACATGTGAAGTGGTGGCAGAAGGGATGGGCGACTGATCCCCTTTCGGGTCCACCACCTGTGCCTGTGTTTCTTCAGTCTCGCCATTTTCAGGCAGAGGAGGAAGGGAGGCAGCAGTCGAGTGACCCTGCATAGCATACATCACAAATTGCAAAGTCAGAATCAAAAATCGCATATCGCAGAACATGCGAGTGGCAAACTCTTCATTGCAAGCAGGCTATAACACATACATACCTCAAGCAAAGGGTTCTCCAACCCATATGGTGCAACAGGGCAGTCGACGTTGCAAGTGTCGCCTGTCGTCAAGTTGGTGATGTGCCGCACATGCGTCAGCAGCTCACTCCTTGAAAGCTCCTCTGGGTTCATTCGGGTGATGTCACCCGCGCCTTCATACTCCCACATGGGGTGCGCTCGGGCACGGATGGGCCACACCCGCCTCTTCACAAAGGTGGCGATCAAATGGATGCCTGTGACCTTGTCCAGCATGCCTCCGATCCGAGCCAGCAAAGGGCTTGCCTCCTCCATTTCTTCGGCTGAGAGTTGGTGATCCCACGCCTTGGTCCTGGTGAAAGCAGCAGTCGAGAAAGGGGCGGCTGCATCCTGCTCGACAGTCGCATAAAACCACCCCTTCCTCCAGCCTTGAGCGGAGTCGACGGTCTTCAGGCGGAAGTAGCGGGTGTCGCTGCGCACCTGGATTCCACAGCCGCCAACGGGTAGGTGCGACCACCTCCTCTGTTCGGCCGTACCATGAAGATGGCTTTCCACAGCGCCCAGCTGGGTGCGACGCCGAGGAAGCACTCGCACAGCGTGATGAAACACGCGATATGCATAATGCCATTTGGGGTGAGATCATGGATCTGCACCCCGTAGGCAAAAAGAAGACCACGAACAAAGTCGTGGAGGGGAAGCGAAAAGCCCCTAGGCAAAAACTCCGCAAAACAAACACGCTCGTTGGCGCGTGGTTCGGGGAGTACCTCCTTGGGCGACGGCGCGCGGACGGCGAGCTGCTCCGCGGGTGGCAGATACCCCTGCTCGCGGAACTTGACCAAATGGGCGTCCTTGATGGTGGACTTCGCCCAGTCCCCGCTGCCCTTCTTCAGCGCGGCGGATGCAGATGTACCCGCCACGGCCTTCTTGCCCTTGGTCGCATCGGTCGCGGCGGCGGCGGCAGCACCACGCTTCGCACCTCCACCTTTCGCCATTGCTACAGTGGAGGAGTGTGGGGCAAAGAACTTGGGCGCAGAGCAATGGAGGGGCAGCGCGAGGAAGGAGACGAGGGGCGGCGCAGGGGCAAATGGCAAGTAAAAAACTCTGCCAGCGCCGTCCCCCCTATTTACCACAGAGCGCAAAAACGATCGCAACCGTTAAAACAAATGCATACGCTCCGCGCGAAATCTGGCCATACACGTGGCAGCCACGGAGAGCAACCGTCGCCGGCCACTCCGCCCACTACGCACGAGAATCCAGGAAACCATCATCACGCCCCGTGAAAATCGCGCCAGAACGGTCAAATCAAGTCCACGCGGCGTCATCCCTGGTCAGCTCTGCAAAACGGGCCCACAAAACAGGGTCACGTCTTATCAAAGCCTCTCCAAGCACGCCACCGCTTGTCAGAGATAGCAGTCGCAAAATGCGTCATTGCTGACGTTGTTCTCTCTTTCACAACTGGCATAAAAGTCACTCGATGATATCTTCGGGTGGTCTCTCGCATAAGTCTCGGTTGGTTTTTTAGCAAAGTCATAGAGGCCAGTCGAAATTCTTTCGACTGCAGCATCGTACTCCCATCGGGAGCGTATCAAAAAATTTCTTTGACTAAAATGTGCAGGGTAAAAGATTTTGAGATTATCCTCCATTGCAAGCAATAAAGCACAATCTCGGGGGCTACTCCCATCGGGAGCGCTGTCGCGCACCCGATAGAATAATGGCAAAAGTATCAGTCGACAATTCGACTAAGTTCATAAGCAAAATCACACTCAAAATATTCCCGAGTTGATCCGACGATCCTTGGATGCTGCATGCATAGTGCAAAGGTAAGACCCACCGATCAGTCGAGCTGGGCTAAGGACCGCTCCAGCAGCGTTATCCTTAAATGTTCCGTGTCAGCAGACATGATGAAAATCCCCGACGGACGCGTTGGGTTGATTCAAAATTATACTGCAGTTCGATTCCGTAAGACCTCAACGGCTGTTTCGAGTCTGTCCAGTTTGTTCCAGATTCGAGTCCGGGGACTCGAGTTTGATTGAAAGCTAGTATGGTTTTGCCACAAATGGTAGTTAACTGGCCCCGATCCGTCGTGTGTGCCGGGCCTGCTAAGCTAATATCCCTTGACTATCATAAGCAAAAACTCATAGTCGATGAAACACTCGACATAGCCAACATGTGCTATTTCATAAGAATTCTAAATACAGATGAAAAATGTAACGTGCATGATGTATGAGTCCATGCCCGACTCTTCGAATCAGACAAGTACTCGGGGGCTACTGACATGGGTATGCCTATCGGGTACCCTACCATGAGGGTACCTGGTGCACGTATCGACTAGGCCCAACTATCAGAGCCTACATGAAGCCCATGAAGGGAGGCCCACGAAGATGGAGTATCCTCCAAGTTTGGCGAAGCAATAGTCGGTTTAGAGTTTCCTTACTTGTAAATCGAGTCGGTTACGAACACCCGAGACCCAGCCTATTATTTAAGGACTGGGAGGGCCATCGAACCAGACACGTACCAGAGCCACAAACCCTAGCGAGATCGACATCTCGCCGGGATCCTTGTAACCATCATATTCACAAAGCAATAACAGACAGGCAGGACGTAGGGGTGTTACCTCCACACGAGGGCCCTGAACCTGGGTAAAATCTTTGCCCTGCTTGTCAGCCGACGATACTTCCAGCTCTACCACGTTCTCTCCCCCATATTCATAACCTAGGGACCTCGACTATGGGTCTTGATGAGTCTACCCCTCGTCAGTTCTTCTTTGGCTTTCCTCCATGTGTGGTTTTAGAGCTTGTCATGATCTTCAAGACAAGCTCAAGTTTATCAAAATGGATTTCGTATGGAAAACTTATTGCGTTTTTGGTATTGAAGGTTTTACCGATTCGACTCTTATAAAGAGGTTTAATCTTTCCACATATGGTTTTATGATTATTTGTTGGACAATGATTTTTCTCTGTATAATCTTAAATAGCTCGTTGTCGTGATTCCAACGAGCCAAAGATCATCGAAAACAGAGTCCGGATGCAAAAGATATTGCCGTTTTGGTGCTTGCTTTTCCTGCAGTTTTTACCCCAGCGGTAGTACCGCCCCCGGTATAAGGCACCCGAATGCCCGTTTTGGGGGTACCAACAGGGGTAGTACCGCTGCCTGGGCGCGTTTTTCACATAACGGTTGGATTTTGGGGTCCTATTTAAGGGGGTCTTCTTCCCCAATGACCCCAACGACTTGAGCACGGTTTTGACCTCCATTGTTGACCCTCTAAACCTTGCCTATCTCTCTATCCCTACAATGATTCTTGCTCCTTCTTGAGGGAAAAAAGAGAGAGGAGATCTAGATCTACCTTTCCACCAATCAATCTCTCCTCTTAGTGAGAGGTAGTCTTTGGATCTAGATCTTGGGATTCATTTGGTTGTTTCCTTGCTCTTCCTCCCATCTTCCTCCATATCATTAGTTGCTTTGGTGGGATTTGAGAGTGAAGGGCTTTGAGCACTTCTTGTGTTCTTGCCATTGCATTAGGTGCATCGGTTTGAATTCTCCACGGTTATACGTGGAAGTAAAGTTTGAGAAACTTATTACTCTTTGTGGATTGCCTCTTGGGTTGCTTGTAACCCTAGGAGGCCTTTGTGGGTTTCGGAAGTCTCAACTTGTTGCGAGATGCTCCGGGACATTGTTGGGAGGCTCCAACTCATTATGGAGTTCCCCGACCTTTGTGTACGGCTTGGTCAACGCCTCGAAGGTGACCTCATAGTGGAAGAGCTACGCCTTCACCGGCAAAGCTCACGGAGAATAGAGTGAGCACATCCGTGCTATTGGAGCGCCTAGGTGGCTCCACACTCCTCCAACGTAGACGTACTTCCCTTGGGAAGGAACTACGGGAAACATCTCCTCGTGTCCACTTTGCGGTTATCTCTATACCCGAACTCTTACTTATGGATTTACCTTTGTGATAGCCATCGAGCTTGAAGTTATCTATCTTGCTATCACTTAGTGATTGTTCTTGTCTAGCATAAGTCGTTGGTGCACATAGGTGAACCTAGCTTGGTTAGGTTTTGTGCTTGATAAATTAAACGTTTGTTTTATTCCACATTTATTCAAGCCTAAACCGTAATTATTTCAAAACGCCTATTCACCGCCCCCCCCCCTCTCTAGGCGACATCCTTTGCACTTTCAATTGGTATCAGAGCCAAGGCTCTCTTTATTTGGCTTCACCGCCTAGAGAGTAAAGATGTCGTTTAGAGAATTAGTGCACGATCCCACTTTTATATTCGATGGCACAAATTATGTTGTTTGGAAAGTTCGCATGTGAAAGGACAAGGATGTCGTCTAGAGGGGGGGTGAATAGGCGATTAAAATTTTTCCGGTTTAGGCTTGATAATTGCGGAATAAAACTATGTGTTTAAATTAACAAGCCAACAACCTAAATAAACTAGGCTCACCTATGTGCACCAACAACTTATGCTGAGCAAGACAAGCAACAAGGTGATAGCAATATAGAATACTTCAAGCACGAAGGCTATCACAATGTAAAGTGCATAAGTAAAAAGCTCGGGTATAGAAATAACCGAGGCACGCGGAGACGAGGATGTATTCCCGAGTTCCTCCTTGTTAAGGGAGTACGTCTCGTTGGAGAGGTGTGAACCAACACAATGGTTCAACAACCACAAAGGTTTCACCTTCTTCTCCGATGAACCGCACCACAAAGGTTTGGTTCACCTTCCACTATCGGAATCCTTCGAGGCGAAAATCCGGAGCCTTTCAACAACGATCCGGGGCTCAACCCACAGCGGGATTGGGGGCTCCCGAACAGCTACAAGTGACCACACAAGGGTCTCAACCACCACACGGGCGTCTAGGGTCCAAAGACCCAAGAGTAACAAGTTCACAAGCTTTCAACTTTCACGAATCTTCGTGGAGAGCACACCGATGCACCAAATGCAAAAGGCAAGAGCACAAGTGCTCAAATCCTTCACTCTCAAATCCCACCACAAGCAACTAATACTTATGGGGGGAGAAGAGAGGAAGAACAAAGTAGGAGAAACACCAAGAACTTCAAGATCAAGATCTACTAGGTTCCCCTCACTTATGTGAGATCCTGGCTCAGGTCTTAACAGGATTGATAGAATACTCATATCACAAGTTGCAACTTCTTTTCCGGAAGCTCATCTGGAAAGAACTCCGAGGTTAAAGCGTGCTTGGCCCGGAGCACTCCAAGGATGGGTGACCGACCGAAAACTGGTTTCCGGGTGCGCACGAGTGAGGACAAAGTGCACAGAAAAGACTAGTGTTGATCTGTGGGGCCAGTCTGGAGATCCTAGCGAGCTGCCAGGGGTGACAGGCCCGGCCCGGGGGTGGCCGGGGTGTTACAATTTGGTATCAGAGCCGACTCTCGCGGCAACACGGTCGTGTGCGGGTCAGGGGCGCGGACATGTGGAGCATGTGCCGGCACTGGGCGCACAGACGTGTACCAAGAGGGGAAGTTCCTGGACTGGGGGTTGACCGACGAGGGCGTCGGTCTTCTAAATGGGGAAGGATGTGAGATCCTGGCTCAGGGCTTAACAGGATTGATAGAATACTCATATCACAAGTTGCAACTTCTTTTCTAGAAGCTCATCTGGAAAGAACTCCGAGGTTAAAGCGTGCTTGGCCCGGAGCACTCCAAGGATGGGTGACCGACCAGGAACTGGTTCCCGGGTGCGCACGAGTGAGGACAAAGTGCGCAGAAAAGACTAGTGTTGATCTGTGGGGCCAGTCTGGAGATCCTAGCGAGCTGCCAGGGGTGACAGGCCCGGCCCGGGGGTGGCCGGGGTGTTACAATTTGGTATCAGAGCCGACTCTCGCGGCAACACGGGCGTGTGCGGGTCAGGGGCGCGGACATGTGGAGCATGTGCCGGCACTGGGCGCACAGACGTGTACCAAGAGGGGAAGTTCCTGGACTGGGGGTTGACCGACGAGGGCGTCGGTCTTCTAAGTGGGGAAGGATGTGAGATCCTGGCTCAGGGCTTAACAGGATTGATAGAATACTCATATCACAAGTTGCAACTTCTTTTCTGGAAGCTCATCTGGAAAGAACTCCGAGGTTAAAGCGTGCTTGGCCCGGAGCACTCCAAGGATGGGTGACCGACCGGGAACTGGTTCCCGGGTGCGCACGAGTGAGGACAAAGTGCGCAGAAAAGACTAGTGTTGATCTGTGGGGCCAGTCTGGAGATCCTAGCGGGCTGCCAGGGTGACAGGCACGGCCCGTGGGTGGCCGGGGTGTTACAACTTAGAGGAGAGATGGATTGGTGGAAATGTAGATCTAGATCTCCTCTCTCAAATCCCTCAAAGATATGCAAGAATCATGGGAGGAATTGGGAGAGGGGCAAGCTTTCCAAGGTCAACAATGGAGGAGAGAGAGGGGGAAAAACATGCTTGGAAGAGCTACCCCTTTGGGAAGAAGGGGGCCTTAAAAAGGCCACCCAGAAAAACGAGCCGTTGGAGCCTTTTTCCCGACACAGCGGTAGTACCGCTGCGCCGGGCGGTACTACCGCTGGCGCCTTCTGCGCTGCGGTCAAAACAGTGCGCTGAGTGCGCCTTGAAACTTCATGAGCGGTACTACCGCCCTAAGCGCCGGTAGTACCGCACATGGTCTTCCGAACCTCCATCCGGCGGTACGCGAGCGGTACTGCCGCCTGTCTTTTGGCAAAGAGGACCCAGCGGTACTACCGCCCGAAGGGGCGGTACTACCGCCGGCAGTGTCGCTGCCAGTACCGCACATTGCATCCGAAGACGTGTATCGGCGGTACTGGGAGCGGTACTGCCGCTAAGCCTTCCCAGCCCAGGGCCAGCGGTACTACCGCCCGTTCCGGCGGTACTACCGCTGGCAGGATTTCAGCCCGAAACCTGAACTGCGATAACTTTTGCAAGGAAGCTCCAAACGAGATGAAACCAACGAGGTTAGAAAGGTAACGACAAGAGCTTTCCTACAAAAAGATATGCAAGAATCATGGGAGGAATTGGGAAAGGGGCAAGCTTTCCAAGGTCAACAATGGAGGAGAGAGAGGGGGAAAAACATGCTTGGAAGAGCTACCCCTTTGGGGAAGAAGGGGGCCTTAAAAAGGCCACCCAGAAAAACGAGCCGTTGGAGCCTTTTTCCCGACACAGCGGTAGTACCGCTGCGCCGGGCGGTACTACCGCTGGCGCCTTCTGCGCTGCGGTCAAAACAGTGCGCTGAGTGCGCCTTGAAACTTCATGAGCGGTACTACCGCCCTAAGCGCCGGTAGTACCGCACATGGTCTTCCGAACCTCCATCCGGCGGTACCGCGAGCGGTACGGCCGCCTGTCTTTTGGCAAAGAGGACCCAGCGGTACTACCGCCCGAAGGGGCGTACTACCGCCGGCAGTGTCGCTGCCAGTACCGCACATTGCATCCGAAGACGTGTATCGGCGGTACTGGGAGCGGTACTGCCGCTAAGGCTTCCCAGCCCAGGGCCAGCGGTACTACCGCTGGCAGGATTTCAGCCCGAAACCTGAACTGCGATAACTTTTGCAAGGAAGCTCCAAACGAGATGAAACCAACGAGGTTAGAAAGGTAACGACAAGAGCTTTCCTACGAAAAGATATGCAAGAATCATGGAAGGAATTGGGAGAGGGGCAAGCTTTCCAAGGTCAACAATGGAGGAGAGAGAGGGGGAAAACGTGCTTGGAAGAGCTGGCTCGCTGAAGGTAGGTGGAGGGGTATTTATACCCTCCCAAAAAAAGAGCCGTTGCAGTCCACTTAGTCCGGAGTTTCCGGTCTGGGAGGCCGGAAACTCCGGCCTGACTCCGGGGTCACTCCGGACCCTGATACAGCGACAGCCGCCGCGATGCTCTCTTCGCAGCAAATCCAGATGGGCCGGAAACTCCGAACCCTGAGGGCGGAAACTACGGCCGGTCCGGAAACTCCGGGGAAACTCCGGACCTACTCCGGCCTCGATGCAGCGACTGCCGCCGTGAGGCTTCAAAACTCGGCTGGCCAGAGACTCCGGACCCTGAGCCCCTGAGACCGGAGACTCCGGACTGAAAAGCAGCAGCAAAACAGCAAAGCCTGAAATGCAATAACTTTTGCAAGGAAGCTCCAAACGAGATGAAATATTAAGGGTCACAAATATAGAGGAGATATCGCACATGGGAGGTGTGGACCTTATCTCGAGTAGGACCGGTAATATTTCCAACACCGAGAACGCAGCAAGTTTTCCATCCGGACTCCGTTTTCGATGATCTTGTGCTCGTTGGAATCGCAACGAAGAGCCCTTCAAGATTATGCATAGAAATATCATAGTCCATCATGTGAGGAGGATAACACAAGAGGAGAGTTTGACCTCTCTACAAGAGACGAATCAATAAACCTCCAACATCCAAAACACCACTAGATATTCAAATGAAATCCGTTTTTAATGAACTAGAGCTTGGTATGGAGACGAACACAAGCTCTAAATTCTCACATGGATAAAAGCCAAATAAGAACCAAGAAAGATGATATGCCAAGTATGCAAAGATTTGAGCTCTCCACAAAGATGCGATCAAGTTAGTCACTTGAGAGCCCCTCTTGATAGTACGCCGTCTATCCTATAACCCGGTCTCCCACTAACACCACGAGACCGGTAAAATAGAAACCCTATCAAGATCATACCTTTGCCTTGCGCATTCCACTTGAGCTAGATGATGACGATCTTGATCTCTTCAAGTGGACCACCTTTCTTGATTGCGCTTGCTAGCACATGCTTGATGAAGACTTCTCCAAATGCTCCCCCATACTCCATTATGGGAGAGCCTCGCTAAGCTCCGTCTTCATGTATCCACTTGCGCTTCATATTCTTCTCTTGATATAGATGATGGCTTGGAGATAAACATGAAGTTCACTCAATCTTCTTTTCCAAGCCATGCTTGCAATAAGCTCAACTCTTCACATGACCATTCTTCATATAAACCCTTGGATGGAACCTTGGTCATCATGTAATCTTCTAGAGTCCAACACATGAAATCCAATCTTTTCTTATGGACAAGATCTACAAGTATATCTCAATGCAAACATTAGTCCATAAGGATTGTCATTAATTACCAAAATCACGCATGGGGCAACACATGCCCTTTCAGCATGCTTAATCTTTTCAAGGACATGGGTCCAAATATGAAGAGAATTGTAGATATGGGTTTTCCTCCTCCAAAGGACTCACAAAATCTATCTTTAGAGGACGAGGAAAACTCTTATCTCAATTCTCTAGTATCTAATACCATTGTCTATGTTTTGAGCGATGTAGTCCTTGGGTCAATCATGCATTTTCGGAATGCTCATGAGTTGTGGACAAAGCTTCAAGATAAATATGATGTGTCCAACATTATTGAGAATGATTGTACTCCCTCCTCATCCGGGCATGATAAGCTCTTAATTTCTTCTACTTCACCAACATGTGGTAAGCCACAACCCAATGAGATGGTGAGTAGTGATAGGTTTTGCAATGATGGTAGTGAACTTACTATTGATGATTCTTTACCTCTACATCATTGCAATGCCTCATCTTTGGACTCCAACACTTCTAGCACCATAAATGCTTTACATGCTTGTGTTGATAGTCCTTGCATATCTTGTCAAAATTGCTCATCTATATGTCATGATGATATGCTTGCTCTATCTTGTTGCCATGATTCAAATGCTTGTGTTTCTTCTAGTTCTTTTGTCGCTAACAATGTAGAGAAAACTCATCCCTCTATGGAACAAGCTGTGGACTTGAGTGGTGCCTCAAGTAGTGTTCCAGCATCATCGACCATTCCCCTATTTTGCCTCGTGGCTAAGGCTTCAAAGGTATCTCCTACTTTGAACCCCAATATATCTCATGATGATGATGATGATGATGACGATGATGATGATGATGATGATGATGATGATGATGATGATGATGATGATGATGATAGTATTCCCTCCTTGAATAAGAAAGGAGAAATTGTCTTTCATGCTCTAAGCAAAAATAAAAATGCTCGCTCTACCTTCATTGAAATCTTGACTATTGCTATTGAAAGCAAGAAACTTATTGATGAGCATGAGGACACCATTGAGGAAATGGAGAGTTGTAGGCATGAGGACACCAGTGAGGAAATGGAAAGTCGTGAGTGTGAGTATGCCAATGATAACAACTCATTGATAAGTGCTAATGCCTGATGAAACTGATAATTTTGATTCCTGAAACCTGATGTGTTGTTGTTATCATTGATCTCTACTTCTCTACTACTAATAAAAGAGAGAATATTTTCTTTCTTATGTCCACCAAAGTTATTGTACCCAGAACAACCAGCACCATTGGATCATCTCCACTTACGCAAATCTGAGTCATTAACGCATCGTGACTTGTTAGATCGGCCCAACGGTCCAGATCGATCCTGTCGACCCGGCAGGAAAAAGTTCTGCCGACTTTGAAGCGCTACGCGTACTCTGCACACCTTCGTTCCCTGCCGCTGCCGCCAGACGATTCGATTCCGGCTGCGTCTGGTGGTGGTGCACGCGCGCGTGGCGGCGTTCGGACGGAGGAACGGGCCAACGGGGCGATCGGAGGAGTGGGGCACGGGGCCGAGTGGATTCCGGCGGCCGGAGGAGAAGGACGCAGCCGAGAGCTAGGGCAGGGGACGGAGCATACGTGCGTGGTGGCGTTCGGGCGGAAGGGGACGGGGCGGCCGACGGAGGAGTAGGGCGGGGGGGGGGGGGGGGGGGGGGGGGGGGGGACGATTGGACGTCGACAACAATGCCGACGCCCTGCAGCCGGGGCTTCCCTTGCCTAAGGGCGGCCCAAGAGCCTGCCCGCCACCCGGCGCGAGCACGCGGCGATAGCCTGCCCGCAGCTCGACTTTCTTCATGTTGATTAGCCTAGGATGAGGTCACTGTCGCCGCCCGGCGCGAGCACGCGGCGACAGCCTGCCCGCAGCTCGACTTTCTTCATGTTCGACGTCTTCCTCAGCCTAAGTTCAAGTCACGGTCTTCAGATTAGCCTAGGATGAGGTCACTGTCTTCAAATTATCCAATGTTCAGTTCATGGTCTTCAGGTTCCGCCGTTTTACTCCACGAACAGAGTCTGCACGGTCTGAAGACGTCTTCAACTTAATCGCTTAAATTGTACCAATGCACTTAGATTGAATCAGGAGCAAACTTTCTTGTGTGTATTTGGTTACAGAGGAGCAGACTTTTGCATCACAACGGTCAACGGGCCAGTTTTCCATCACCTCAGTATCTCAAAATGGGAAATCCATGAATATATTTGTGTTTCCACTTTGATTGAAAATCGTGGAAATAACATGTGTGGGTAGGCCAGTTTTCCATCAAAACCAGGATGCATTGAACAGAAAGCGAAAGAACTGTTTCGTTTTCCTTTAAGAATATCGGTATGGTCTGCTTTCTTACCATACTTCATTTGGCTGTTATGTTTTCATTCTGTCATCTTTTTTGCTCCATCATACGTCAGTACTAAATGGCAGTTCAATCTTTAATAATTAGATTATGCTTTTGCGTACATTTCATTTTGCCTTTTACTGCTTTCCCCTGATTCATAATGAAGGATTATCTTTGTTGCTAAATCCATTAGGCTGTAGCTGGCCTTACTTCTGCCAGTAAAATTTTCAAATTTGATAAAGTAATCTATTAAAGCATCATGATAAAAAAACGAGTCTAAATCACTGACATCTGTCATTGAGAAATAATCAGGCCCCGGTACTACGCTTTAAAGTTTCTCAAGGAAAATGAGAAACTATTTGGTTCCGCAATATTGAATAATTCAGCAAGAAAAATTGAATAATTATGCAATGCAATGGAGTGTTATCTATCAGTGATGCAATGTAATGCAACTGCAGCAAGAAATTTAATTATGTGATGTCCTTTTGCTTCAGCAAACTCGGACTGAAACTGGACTGTATTTTAATTGAATAGGTAAAAAATCTACGGGTCACGATTCAGTTTTAAAATTCTTAGCCCTCCTACAGTAAGTTGAGTAAGTGAAATTTGACAGTAACTTGACTAGAATAAATTTGACAGTAACTTGACTGAAATGGAAACTTAACCAAACTGGACTTTAGACAATATGGTTGGTAGCATCAGCCAAAATGGCATCAAAATAACAATCAGTACTTCAGTTGCATAACACTCAAACTGACACCTAGCTTGTTCATTACAATATATTCAAACAGAATATTAAATAAAATAGCAACTCAATCTTCAGGATCAGTTCTTGGCCTTTTGCTGCCTCTTGCCTGCTGCATTAACATCCTGGCCTCTCTTCCTCTTTGCTGAACTTGATTGAGCTGGCTCAGCCTATTCAGAACCTAGTTTATATCTTTTGAACTGCAGATCAGGTAATCAATTAATTGAAGAGGCAGTGAAAGATTGATCATGAGCTGCAACTGAAGGACTGGATTCTGCTCTTACCAGAAACAAGTTCAGTGCAGCAGGAACCAGGAGAGGCCCCAAATGTTGTTCGACTCCCATCAGGTATCACCGTATCAGTGCAAGCATGCTCTTCATCCATTGCACACCAAAACAGTTGCGTGCCATCATCCTATTGTGATGAGCAGATAGGGTACCTGGCTCAGTTCATGGATTCTTGATCCGTTTAAAATTTTAACAACTGCTGCTGCTTCTGTTGTCTACGCTTGCCTTATTGTAGACTACTATATACCCTTTTGCTGGGAATCGACACTGATGCAAGTGCAGTAGCATTAGCCACACCTCACATGAGTAAACATCTTGTTGTTGATATCTCAATAGCTTCGAAGCATTACATGGAGTCAATACATATGTTATATTTTATCTATTAAACAAACCTACAAGTATATTTTGGCAACAAAACTGTCGAGAAACTGTATGCTCAAAAATTAATTTGGTTAAGTTCAAGGATATCTGCCTTAAGTTAAATCGAAGTTGTTGAATACTTCGATGTTATGAAATAGGCAGCATAAGTTTTTTCCGTACCATGTTTTATACTTGCAATTTGTTAATTAGATTTTGTTCTGCTGTTATCTCATGCTCTAGCTTTTAAAACTTCATTATTACATCTTTTTGCTGGCAAATCTTCAATAGGCTCTGGGTCATAATGGATAGAAGGAACAATCTTGGCCATTTTTTATATGCTCCAGTTCAGAGATGCACCTAGAATATCCATTCTTTTTGGTAACTTGCATTTTGTTTGAATGATTATCTGTATCTAATATGGAATTCGAACCTGAAGATTCAATACCATTGCATTTTTGGTTATTTTTATTTGAATAGGACATTTCTTCTGTTATAGCATTCTACATTGGCCTCTTGGATTTATAAGCAACTTGCTCTATATGCCATTATTTGATCGATTTGCAAAATTGAATGTAGAGTGAACATTGCTCTATGCTAATATTTCGGAAATTATTCTGTGAACGACAGTCCCATTTATCATTTTGTAACAGTGGTATGTTGTTTGCTCAGGTGTACACTCAGTCTCATCCAGTGGCAGTTAAAGTCATCTTTGTGGTGACCCAGCCCAGCTAGCCATCTACATTGTTTGTCACCATCTCTTTCGCTTACAAAATAGACTTGATGGAAACTATCCATGTGCCTCCAGGTGCTTCGCCTTGCATAATCTGGTTAGCTTCTATGAATGCTGTTTAACAAACACCGTCGTGTCAATAAAGGATTGCATTGGCCTGAGATGTAATCTGCTTAAGTGCCAGAGTGCAATCTGCTGTCGTTGGATGTAGCCTCTGGTTTGGTATTACTCGAAACAGGGTTAGGCTTGCCTTCAAAAAGAAAAAACCAGAGTCAAATACAATGGACATCACAGTAAGGACCCTACCACTGAATAATATTAGTTCATGTATATGTGAGTTAGTGAGTATATGAATAATCAACCATTTTTTGCCTGTTTGAATAAGGGGGATAGCTGCAGCTATTTCAGTTGGAAGCAAGGCTACTGTGTTGTTGGATTGGTCAGATATAGAATTTCTTCCAGTACTGTATCTGTTGGACTGGTTTACTGCCGTAACAAATCAATTTTGCCCAAACTAAAGGAACCTGTACATACAGTTTGTATCGTTTAGTTCTTGCCGCTGAGGCCCTTGGTGGTGTCTTTGTGTTGGTGAAGATGACTGCCATACGTTCCTCGGATGTAAGATGGTTTTGGTTTGTCGATGCTCGACCTACCTCAATCTAGAAGATGTCCGTTTTATATCGCTTGAAGTGCAGATCAGGGAAGGAAATAATTGTAGAGGCTGCGGAAGCTTGATCGTGAGCCACAATTGAAGATCCGGATTTTACTTCAGGTCTGGTGGACCAAAAGAGACAAGTTCAATGCAGAAGGAACTGGAAGAGGCCCCAATGATGTTTGACTGCCATAAGGTATCAGTGCATTCAGAAATTGTGAATATGGCCCTTCATCCATACTGCACACCCGAAACAGTTTCGTGGCCCTCAAGGCTGAAGCTGATTAGCTGAGCTCGGAGTAAACCATGTTTATTTGGAAATGGATGCGTGAAACCTAGAGACGGCGATCATGAGCGACGAGCTTGATAGATCTCACATGTTGGTGCTCTGGTGAGGGACATCTGCTACCTGCCTATCGCTGAACTTCTTCATGTTTTAGAATCTCGGTCGTTGCCTAGACCTTCTAGTAATAGTGTAGCAGATACATCGCCGGCTCGCCGGTGATTTGGCCGGAGTCACTAGTTAATGGAATTCATGTGTCGTTTAAAAAAAATTAACAACAACTGATGTTGATGCCTCCACTTGCCTCATTGTAGTAGTATCAACCCTTTGCTGCGTTTCGACACTGATGCAAGTAATGTTGCCCCGAAAGTTGAACGAGAGAGAGTGGAGAAGAGAGAGGGGAGTGTGTGCCAAAGAAATGGTTTGTCTCAATTTTCTACTTAGTATTCCTCCCTCTAAATAGGGGCTGCACAGAGCTAGCTGCCTAAGTCAACTATCCGGTCACATCGCTGCGACGTGACCGGTCATACCTCTATCTGACACGCCACTGTTGACGGTGTCATAGACTAGGAAACGCTGTAGGTGACGTCTAGCACGTCCTAGCTACCTACTCTGTACTGGTGCTGACGCACCACTTCAGGACACAGGCTACAGGACAAAAGCCCTCGCACCCGAAGAACCTAGCGACTGCTTCGATCCGGGACAGACCCGGAGTCGAACACTCCTTGACTTGGGACAGACCCCGAAGTCGGCACTCTCTAACTTATCGACTCCCCCTCACTCGAAGGGATCGTCGACTAGACATACAAGCCTACTTCTAACAATCACTCCCTAGGCTTGAGTTCCGGAGACACCTCCACCATGCCGATCCTTGTGCGCAGCTCCGCCAGGCGGACTCGTCCAAGTGGCTTGGTCAGCATGTCCGCGAGTTGGTGTTCGGTGGGCACGAACTCCAGCTCGACCTTCTTCGCCTCCATGCAGTCTCGAATGAAGTGGTACTTCAGGTCGATGTGCTTCGAGCGCTCGTGGAAGACAGGATTCTTGGCGAGCGCGATTGCCGACTTGTTGTCGACCTTGAGCACCACGTGCTCGGCTTCGCCGTTGCTGAACTCGGCCAGCAGCCAAGCCGGCCAGATCCCCTGGCAAGCAGCCGTGGCAGCCGCCACGTACTCCGACTCGCAGCTCGACAGAGCTACGACCTTCTGCTTTAGGGACCGCCAGGTCGCTGTCGCTGTAGCCGACCATACGCGGTGTACCTACATTCCTCCCATACCTACATCCGAGTCGCAGCGACCCGGCGATGTAGCATAGGATGTGTTTCACGGCCGCGAGGTGCTCCAGAGTCGGAGCCTCCATGAACCGTGATACGAACCCGACTGCGAAGGTCAGGTCCGGCCTCGTGTGCACCAAGTACCGGAGGCTCCCGACGATGCTCCGGTACTCGGTAGCATTCGTCGCGGGCGTCGTGCTGCACTTGGACAGTTTGAAGCACGGCTCCATGGGTGCGTGGACGAGATTGCACCCGCCCATCCCCGCCTTCTCCAGCAGCTTCAGGGCATAGGCACCCTGCGAGATATCGATCCCGCTGGGTCCTTGTCGAACCTCGATGCTGAGGTAGTAGCTCAGCAACCCGAGGTCAGACATCTGGAATAGGCTCCGCATCTCCAGCTTGAAGCTATCGATGTCGCTGGAATCTGAGCCCGTGATCACCAAGTCGTCGACGTAGACGCCGACCAAGAGCTGGCTCGGAGTCGCTCCTCGCGCATACATGCCATGCTCTGACTCGCACCTTGCGAAGCCGAGCTTGACGAGGCATGCATCGAGCTTGGTGTTCCATGCCCTTGGCGCCTGCTTGAGGCCGTAGAGCGCCTTGTCGAGTCGGAGCACCAGGTGCTCCTTCCCCAACGCATCGAAGCCAGTTGGCTGCTGCACATACACCTCTTCCTCCAACTCGTCGTTGAGGAAGGCAAACTTGACATCCATGTGATGGACGTCCCACCCCGCACTCGTAGCCACGGCTAGCAGTAGCCGTACTGACTCGAGTCGGGCCACGGGTGCGAAGACCTCGTCGTAGTCGACCCCGTGCCGCTGCACATAGCCCTTCGCCACCAGGCGAGCCTTGTGCTTAAGGACTGCGCCGTGCGCATCCTTCTTCACCTTTTAGACCCACTTCAGGCCGATCGCACGGTGACCGGTGGTAAGGTGGCTAACCTCCAAGTCGAGTTCGACTCGATGGCCTCCAGCTCCTCCTGCATCGCCTGCCTCCAGCTGGCATGTGCCTTCTCCTCCCCAAACGAGCCTGGCTCTTCGGAGGCAAGGAAGTGGAGCTCCTCGTCCGGCTCAAGGGCCGAACCCACTTCGAGCACGTTCTGCAGAGTGTGGAACCGGTGATCGAAACTTATGTCGTCTTCGGCATCGAGCATATCTGAGTACCTCGAGGGCGGCGTGACGAACTCGATGCCAGAGACAGCTGGAGTCGGAGACTCAGCTGTCGGGTGCTCCGGTGTTGTTGGAGAACCAGCTGGGGATGCACTCCCGGCTCCTGGAGTCGGCGAGTCTGGAGCCGGCGAGTCGGGTGCAGGACCCGCACTCCCGTCTCCTGGAGTTGGCTGCGGCTCGAACACCATGTGCTCGACCGCGAAAGTGTCGACTCCGAAGGTGTTCACCGGCGTGTCCGGTGAACTCCAGTCCCAGCTCGCGTTCTTGTCGAACACGGCATCTCGCGTGATGGTCACGCGGTTGGTCACCGGGTCATAGGCCCGATATCCCTTCGTCCCAGGTTGGTACCCGACGAAGATCATCGGCATGCTCCAGTCGTCGAGCTTCTTCAGCCCGGGGCGCGTCTCCCTGACGTGCACCACGCACCCGAACGTGCGCAGGAAGCTCACATTCAGCTTGCGGCCATGCCAGGACGCGAACGGTGTCTTGCCGTCCACGCTCTTGGTTGGCGACCTGTTCAAGATGAACACGGCCGTCGTCACCGCCTCACCCTAGAATTCACCGGGGACCTTCTTGGCCTTCAGCAGACTGCGGGCCATGCCCACAATCGTTTGGTTGCGTCGCTCCACGACGCCGTTCTTCTGCGGGGAGTACGGAGCCGTCAGGTGACGCTCCACTCCGAGCTCAGCGCAGTATGCTGTGAAGGACCCAGAGGTGAATTCGCCTCCGCGATCCGTGCGCAACGTGCGCAGCTTGCAGCCGGTTTCCGACTCGGCTCCCGCCTGGAGTCGGATGATGGCGGTTGCGGCCTCGTCCTTCGTCGAGAGAAGGGCGAGCCACATGTACCGCGACAGGTCGTCCACGAGCAGGAGGAAGTACTTCTTCCCGCTTGGAGTGGCCGGGGTGATCGGCCCGCAGAGCTCGCCGTGGACCAGCTCGAGTCGCTCCTTTGCCCGGAACTTCGCTTGCTTTGCGAACGGGGCTCGCCTCTGCTTCCCTGCTAGGCAGGCGTCACAGAGTTGGTTCACATGCTCCACCAGAGGGAGGCCACGCACCATCTCGCCCTTCGCCAGTCGGCGCAAGCTGTCGAAGTTGAGGTGCCCGAACCGCGCATGCAAAGTCCATGCCGGGTCGTCGCCGGCGCCCACGACTAGGCACACCGGCTGCGCGACTCGCGCGTGCAGCTTGTACATCCGGTTCGGCTCTCGCCTGACCTTGATCAGGGGTTGTCGCTCCCTATTACGCACCCGGAGGATCCCATCCTCGACCAGCACCTGGCAGCCGTTCTCGTCGAACTGGCCCAGGCTGATGATCTGCGTGTTCAGCCGGGGTATGTAGTACACCCCGGTGACGGCCCGTTGCTCGCCTGACTTGCAGACGAAGAGCACCGTCCCCTGCCCGCAGATGTCGACTCATGAGTCGTCGCCGAACTTGACAGTTCCGGTGACGCTCGAGTCCAGCTCTGCGAACGCGGCGCGGTCACCAGTCATGTGATTGGTGGCGCCCGAGTCGAGGTAACAGACGCCTTTCTTGGCGTCCCCCTCTTGCGCCAGGTTGACCTGCGCCTTCTCCTCTAGCATGAGCAGGACCGGCTCCTTGCGAGTCGGGTCGGCCAGCTCCTTCCGAGCTGCCTCGGTCGACTCCTCTCGAGTCACCGCAGTCGAGTGCTCTCCACCCGACGAGGATGTCGGGTCCTTGTGACCCGACACTCCGGCTGCTGGGGCCGGGTGGCCAACTCCTCCCGAGTTGCCATGGTCAGCTCCTTCTGAGCCAACGCTGTCGAGTCCTCCTGACTCGACGATGCTGTCGAGCTCTGTGGGGACCCCGGACTAGCCGTCCGAGATACCCGATTATGCTTAACACAACGATCCCGTGATCAGTCTGTCGTTGCACATAATCCTAACTGAATACCGAAGTTTACATCCATTACAATACCGAATTAAAGTCTTACATAAATGGTCATTTAGACCAAGTCTTACATAGGTGCCTTCATGGGCCAAACCAAAATATTCAGCGGAAGCTACAGCGTAGTAGACATCATATCCTAACAACGACCCGACAGGCAGCTGACTTATGGAGATCCCTAGTTCGCGTAGAAGTCGCCATACTCCTCCTCGGCGTAGTGCTCCTCGAAGTCTGGCTAAGACAATAGCCAGGGACGAAACCAATATGAGTACATTTGATTGTACTCGCAAACTACCCCAACATGAGTATGCACTAGTTTTATTTTAATTTCAGACTTTTATTTATTTAAAACATCTCTATATCTTTATTGAAAAAGGTAAGAAGAATTTTATAACTATCTTTAAATAAAATCACCATTTTATCTGTTTCTCAAAACTCCTCCTTTTTCCGACCATAGCCCGTCATGGTCCACTTGCCTCCAACAACCTCATACCGATCCGTTGGTATAGGTGTATGAAACATTCTCCACTTCATTTTTTTTAAAACTCAAATCTTTTCAAAACTTGCACATGGTCAGAGTAGGGCCTCCCAACTGTCCATATCCGAGGACTCGGCTATTCGAATAGTTTTACACTCTGCAGAGGTAGCACGCTTTTCCCACACCCATCCGGTAACTCATCGTGTCAGCCACGTCCCGCCATACAAGGTGTATGCGAAGTTGAGTCACCGACCGTAGCCTGTCCTTTGCTCATGCTAGTATAGGACCCTGCCCATATGACACTTTCCATCCACACTTAACCCAGCCCGTCGGAATCTAAGTGTGAGGACTCATAGTTTTGCCCGGCGACCCAAAGGTGGCGTCTTCTATCCTCCTCCTTATCTTTCTCATAGAGTTTGAGCGAGGACCCAGGTCAGGGGTAGGTCACCAAACCATCCCCTCATGCATAACGGAGTCATCTCCGTCGATGAGGTATCCCATACTAATATGAGCAAATTATATGACTACACCCTTGCCCATATGTGGGTAAGTGTGGTCGCACAGGGTATCGGCTGGTTGACGTAAGTACAAGGACACAAATGTGCATTTTTCATAAACATCACCATTCTCCATTCTCCACTTCAACACCGACATCTCGGCATTCCATAACCTCACAAGTATTTTCAAAGGAGTTTTGAATAAACAAACTTTTTCTTCCCATCCTATAGTTTTATATAAACTATCTTATACTTCTACATCGGTGGCAAAATAGTTTTCATATGCTTTTTGAAAAGGTTTCAAAAATCATTGCCTTGAGAGTAAATCATGTTATCAAATAGATGCATATATTTGGGGTGCAAGCTCAGAGAGTAGCTTGCCTTGCTCGACAAAGTGACCTTGGTCTTGATCTTCGGGTTCAACAAATTCTCCCTCCTCGATAAATCCAAGAACGCTCTCGTCTAATTAATAAACAAACAAATACAAACAATCACTAAACTACTCAATCAACATCACAACATTACAATCTTAAATGCTATAAATAGCCACTGCACACATCAAGCAACACAATTTGGTTTCAATTTAATTGAATTAACCATTATTTATTTATGTCTTAATTATGGCAGAAGCTAGTTGAACATGTTTAATTGCATAACTCAAGTTCTGTTGGTCACAAAAATACAAACTAAATTTCTACAGAAAGCTACTGATGTGTAGAAGACAACACAATTGGATTTGGATTAATTGGAGTTACCAAACTCCCTACACAATTGTTTTAATCCAGAAACTTAATAATCAAGTTTTAGCTACAAATTAAGTTCTGTTGATCCTAAAATTAAATCCTTTTAGGGGTAACTAACAATGACTAAATGTGACCAACAAAATTGGTCCTAATTCATTTGGGTTAAACATTAAACATCTATAATTTTTTTAGTGCAGAAGGGTTTTCTAACTTCAACTTTATACTAAACAATTATCATTGCACAATTAATTCTACCAAAATTAGGGAAGCTAATAAATCACAGTACCAAGCTAAAAAATTGGTTTGGAATTATTTGGGTTAATAGAGTATCAGAAACAAACAAGTTTAGTTTTAAACCTTCTGTGGCATTTTTAATACTACACATTTATTATTTATCTAAATGAAATGAAACCACTTGGGTTGGTTAAACAATTTCATAAGCTTTCCAGAACATTTGGATTTGATTTATTTGGATTTATAAATCTCGAGATATTGAATTTCAAAGTTATGTCCAGTACTGAAATTTCTAGAGAAATTAAATTAGAAAAACATGCTGTTCGGATAATGTTGAGAATCCTTACGGGTGGGGTCCACTCGTCAGTGACTCAACCAAAACGTCTCGCGTGCTGGATAATGTTTAAAACACTGACAGTGGGGTCCGCCTGTCAGCGTCACAACTAACGAAACGTTACGGCACCGTGGATAGAAGATCAAACGGCTGAGGATCAAGCACATCGGCGACGACCTAAAATGGGCGGCTCCGACGACGGCGAGGTCGGCGATTCGCTCACCTAGGGGCTCGGGAGGACGTGTAGATGGTGCAGGGGGATCGCGGAGGCTTGAGGAAGCTCGCTGGAGAAGTCACGCTTCCTGGGACGGCTCCTGTCGACGGCGGCGAGAAGCTCCGCTTCCACGGGCAAGTCCTCCAACTATGGCGAGGTCCTGGTGGCGATTCTGTGCACGATACAGAGGGGAAAAAGGTGCGTGTGAGTGCGGTGAACTCGAGCAACAACGTAGAGGGGTCAGAGGGAAGAAAAGGGCAACAACACGGCGTGGCCGTGTTCGTCTTCAACCTCGGGCACGGCCGAGCTCGGAGACGGTCACGTGCTGCAGCAACTTCGCAGCTACGGCTCCGCCCTCCTGGCGGTGCACGAGTGAAGGTGGAGCAAGGGAGAGGGAGTGTTGCGGGGTGGAGAGGAAGTGCGGATGGGTGCTCTATTTAAGCGCGGAGCTCGGTCCATGGTGGTTGACGTTCACGCGCGGTCCAGGGGGTGGGAGAGATCGCCGTTGGTTGTCTGGGGGGCGCAGGTGAGCTGGGGAGCGTCTGAGCGCGGCCACGCGGCTAGGGGTGCAGTGGAGCGGCGAGGTCGATAGCGGTGTCCCCGGGTCGGCCATGGCGAGCGGCGAGCACGGGCGCGTGCAAAGGGGCAAGTGTGGGAGCTGTGGTGCCGATGTTGGCGTGTCTTCTGGAGCAGAAGAGCAAGGGAGAGAGGGGGCACGGTGCTGGTGTCGGGGGAATACCTAATTGAGTATGAGCCGACGTACGAACTTATCAAGACGTAAGCTGGTGGAGACTTAACAGGCGCGGCTTAACAGGCGCGGCTTAACTGGCGCAGACTTAACTGGCGCAGGCTTATCTGTCAGGAGAAGACATAACTTGGAAGATCCGAAATTACATTACTTAGTCTCCAAGTAGGACTCCGGCTCATACTTTCCTTGGGAGAGAAGTTTCCTTGTAACCTTGTGAGCCATCGTCTTTATAAGGTGGACTCCAAGGACCTAGAACCCCAAGCTAAAAAAGCTCTCATACATCCAGAGAGAGGCGACTCGACACCTCGATCGCCAACCCCTTGTAACACCATATTCATATCAATACCAATCTAGGATAGGCAGGACGTAGCTCTTTACCTCACATTGAGGGGCCGAACCTGGGTAAAAAACATCGTCTTCCTCGTGCCTGTGATCCTTAGCTCGGAGACGCTCGATCGCTTAATCCCCAACTCTACGAAGTCATCTCCATGACCTCTGCGTGACAAACCCACGACAGTTGGCGCCCACCGTGGGGCCTGCGGTCAAGTGCGTCATGTTCCGCGCTGGATCTGTGCCAGGGACGGAGGATCTCGTCGTCGATTCAAGCTCGGCGACTTCGACGTCGCGCCGGTCTAAACGATTCGGCGGTAACAACATCTACATCAAGATCTACCTCAAGCTCGAGTAGAAAGCGTGGAGAAATTCGACCGCGCGATTCGGGGCTCAACTTTGACAATGCCCCTCACGCGCGGGTTACAGGACAGCAGCAACGCCCGTATGGTGGACATCCCCGGCGGCGGCTCGAAACTCATCTCGACGATCCCTTCGGTGGAAAGATGCGCAATCGAGTTTCCTAGCAGCTGTCCAAAGCGCATCGGATTGCAACGGTTAGATCTCCGTGGCCGACTCAAACACTAAAGCCCTGTCGAAAGCTGACGGAATTCCGCGTGACTTTGGGAGAATAATTATCGAGGTCGACTCGGACATTAATTCGAAGATCCCTCCGGTGGAAATCTGTGAAATACAATCCTGAAGCCCTCCAAGAAATTTGAGACAATTCCAACGGTTAGATCTCCGTCAGCGACTCGCGCACTGCAGCGAGTTTTATATCCAGGCGAGATCGTGAATCCGCCACTGGCAACATCTCCAACTTCGGCGACTCGCCGCACCATGTTCGTGTCCAGGGGCTCAACATAGACACCGCCCTCGTGCGTGACTGGCCATCCTTCATCGGCCTCATAGTTGAGTCGGACGGACATCTCTTCACCAGCCAGGCGATTCGTGTGCCTGGACATCGTCATCAACACCAATCAAGGCCTAAGTCGAGTACACCTCGGTTTCTGCTAGTACTAAGCTATCCGGTCTGTTGGGGGACTTTGAATTGAATCAGGTATTGATGCTACCATGTGATTGTGTTCCCTACGATGGAAAAATCCAAAGCTTTGCACTAGTACTGATGCAAGCAAGGAAAGATAGCAAGATGAGAAGCACTACCGCTCCACGTATGACGACCAAGGAGACTGGCAGGAATCAAGTCCCGACTGAGTCAAACGTGCATGCTGTAAAAGTGGCTCACATAAGGAAAAAGAAAGAAAAAGGGGATGTATTATCGATTCCAGCTCCAACACAGATCGCAAAAGACAAAGGAAAGAGAGATTAATTAAAGTGGCTGGTTCGTTAGTTGGCACGTGCATGTCCCAAGTTGAACACGTACATGCATGGCAACATGGGGCAAGCCGGCAGCTGGGATAGAAGGACCAACACGACTCCACTTTCGGGGCCTCAACATCAGATGATGGACGCGGCTTACGCTGAATCGTCAAACGCGCTATCGCGGCTCATCAAAATCAACAACCGGCAGCGACCCAACGGTTCGACAATCTAAAGATGGGAATACATAAAGCATGAGCCGCGCGTTCTTCCAGGAGTTGCCTATCAGCATGAGCCGCGCAGATGATAGAATCTACAAGAAACTACGGCGGCGCCTCGTCCGCGACCTTTGCGATCCGAGTCGCAAAACTGATGTATGATCTGATAGCACGGGCCGTTTTAGTCTGCGCACGTCAAACACACTCAGCGGATTGATCGATTGAAGGCTGACGACATCACGAAAAGCATGAAAACGCCCTGAATCAAAATTGATATAGCAGCGCTGCTACTACCAGATCACCATCGACAAGGCAAAATCCTCATCGCTACTTCCATGGAGACCAATGTACAAAAATAAAAGGAAGAGAAAACAAACGCGAACCGAGCGCTGCAAGCTACTACTACATTGCATGGAAAGCTTACGTGAAAGGAGAGGAAAAATATATCCTCGCATGAAGACTCACGGGAGTTATAGTCAGCTCAAGTTATCAAAAGCGTGACTCAAAAAATCAGCACGAGACCATCGCCGACTCGCCACAGGCAACTTCCAGCCTGCTGCGATCTTCAACAAACGCCGTTGTGGACGACTGCGGTCTCACTCCTATTGTGGACGGCTTCGACAAACATCATGATCAGCCCTGCCTGCTCGCCATGGTTGATTTCTAATCCCATCGCGGCCTACTTCGTCTTTGACGAGTCGACAACGACGATCTCCGGCCTATTCCACGTCATCAACGACGGGAGAATAAAAACAAGCTAAGTTGCTATCATGCTCGAACTTTCATAGCCTTTTACTTTTACCAGTAAAGATTAACTTGCACCTTCGAGTCAATCTCGGGGCTACATATCTAGCTTATTATGCTCCTCATCAACATCTTTGCGATTCAATTTATATCATGTCGCAACTTTTAATTCATATCAGTTTTTGGAAGTCTAATTACATCCACCCCTCAATGTTGGCTTTCTTGCAACCCGCGATGCAATTATCAAATTAGAGTTCTTTATAACTCGCATTACATTTATCAAAGTCTAGCTATTTACAGATTGCATTGGATTTTATTTGCACCTGCAAATGGGTATATTTACATATAAAGATTGCCATTACATGCTCATGCATTAATATTTCATGACTTGTCATTATATCATTATATCATCACCGACTTATCATTATACCATTTTATGAGTCGCATAGCGATTTACCCCCATATCATTTTATGAGTCGCAAACAGCTCATCATTACATCAGTTTATGAGTCATTAATGAATCATTATCTTATCAAATATTTGAGTTAAAACAGGTGACTCGCTGTACCACATCTACAGTTAATCAGAGCTGGTTATCATCAAAGCTAATTAGAGCTCGTCACGGCTATTGCAGCCGATAAAAGCAATAATCCTGGTTATACTCGCCTTAAGTCAGAAGTATCTTTGCACTATGCGGCCAAAGTACTGGGGCGCGGCGTCAATCGAGCTTGATTGCCTATCATGGCCGCTCTCGACCCTGAACACGCGTTTTTACCTGGGAAATACTGAGCCGCGCGAAGACCTACTTAACGGTAATAGAGATAATTCAGAAGGACTAAAGTACCCGCGTGTGGCGTCAATCGAGTCTGAATGCCTATCATGGCCGTTCTCGACCCTGAACACACATTAGATATGGGAAATACTGAGTCAAGTACCATATGCTATCATGCATCGTACAATATGCTATCATGCATCTTACCAGTTGCTATCATGCAACTAAGTTGTTATTATGCAACCATTTGCTATCATGCAGATTACAACATGCTATCATGCGACATACCATTTGCTATCATGCAGATTATACTATACTATCATGCAGGGTACCATATGCTATTATGCGGAGTACTAAATTTTTATCATAATTATTACCAGCCACCAAGTCTAATATATTGTCATCAAGTTAATATCATTGCTTCCTCGGGGGCTTTGCCCTTTGAATTTCAGGAACATATAACTCGGCCAAATGAGTTTGAACTGGCATGACCAGATTTTTTAATGATTGGGATAATCATTCCCTGATATCGGCTGTTGAAGCCACCATTATCTTTTATCTACAGCCACATTAAGTGGAATTTTTAAGGATGATTCTTTCATCTATATCTAGAGTTTGACTGGGATTATCTTTTTTCCTAGCAGCTCCACTAATATTTCACAATTTGGAGTTTATATGCGGCTTTGCCCTACTCCAAATATTATTGTTTACTTGTGGCAACAATATTTGCTCAATCTGTTGCAGGATCAAATTGCAACGATATGCCATCAAGCAGGATAATGAAATCATGCCTGCTTAATGCCTGGGGGCTAGGACAATTAAATTTTTGTCCAACTTGTGATATTTTTTAGTCCCGAGCAGCATGATCGTGCATACAACTCGGCCCTCGGGGGCTACACATCCACCAGTATCCGACGGTCTTTATTATATTCATATATCATGTTCATATGCATATCTCATTTTTTGCAGCGCATGGAAATATATATATACATCTGCGAGTCAAATCAGTGACTCAGAAATTTTTAAATACAGGCCGTGGCTATATACCCTTGAGCCGCCATGACTCAACATGCGCTCAGATGGCTTGTCATGATAACTTGACAAATTATTATACTTTTGACCAGCTTATTTATGCTTATGGTCTTTTCTGCTTTGATGTCTATGACTCAGCACCTTATACACATTTGGCTGATATATCTTGACACTCATAAGTTATTATTCTTATGATTTCAGCTCAGTCTTACATCCAACAGGAAAAGGTGGTTTTCACCAAAGGCTTCGCCGACACCTTATATAATTTTCGTGGAGAACTTATCGCGATTCTGCAGCTTCAATGCGACTAAACAGAAGTGTTCAAATAGCAAGTGAGGAAGACTTGTGCATGACCTCGAATGCCTGTGATAGTACATCAACAAACATATGCGAGTCAGCGCTTCTACATCAGCAGCTCAATAAGCCGCTACGCTCGCGCCTCATCATCAGTAAGTCACCAAGCTCTACATACTCAAGTCGGCAAAATCATCAACATCAAGTCAAGATCTTCCGCCTGACTCTACGAATCACCCGGAAGCTTGGGGGCTAATGTCGGGGAAATACCTAATTGAGTATGAGCCGACGTACGAACTTATCAAGACGTAAGCTGATGGAGACTTAACTGGCGCGGCTTAACAGGCGCGGACTTAACTGGCGCAGACTTAACTGGCGCAGGCTTATCTGGCAGGAGAAGACATAACTTGGAAGACACGAAATTACATTACTTAGTCTCCAAGTAGGACTCCGGCTCATACTTTCCTTGGGAGAGAAGTTTCCTTGTAACCTTGTGAGCCATCGCCTTTATAAGGTGGACTCCAAGGACCTAGAACCCCAAGCTAAAAAAGCTCTCATACATCCAGAGAGAGGCGACTCGACACCTCGATCGCCAACCCCTTGTAACACCATATTCATATCAATACCAATCTAGGATAGGCAGGACGTAGGTCTTTACCTCACATTGAGGGGCCGAACCTGGGTAAAAAACATCGTCTTCCTCGTGCCTGTGATCCTTAGCTCGGAGACGCTCGATCGCTTAATCCCCAACTCTACGAAGTCATCTCCATGACCTTTGCGTGACAAACCCACGACAGCTGGGTCTCCACGGCATCGCCACCTCCTTCCTCCACAGTGGCGACCATGGCGAAGTGCGCGTGCGGCGCCTGTCCCCTGGCGGGGACCACGACGGCTGCTCCCTGCTCGATTTCTTCGGCTCCCTTGAGCGCAGTGAGATGAGTGAGGTGAGAGGGAGCTAATAGGTGTGGAAAATCGACGGATTAACCTCGAATTCGATCGGATTGGAGAGGGATTTGGGGAAGAACATGGCACTGCCACCAAGTGTTCGACCATGTCCTCACCCAAATAAAAATTTATATTTTTGCAAATTGTTTTCATAATTTGCTTCTTACATATTTATAAAGATTTGTGGTGCTGTGATGGAATTTATTGTGCAAGCGCATAATAGCACATTTTGTGATTTAAGAGGATAAAGAAATATGTTGGAATTTAAATTTAGGTTTTTGAATTTAATATTTGGAGAGGGAAAAGTTGTAGGAATAAAATGGGGGTGCTCATATTATCACTCCACTGAATTTTTGTTTGGAAGAAATTTAATTTCTCACTTGGAGAAATTGTGTGACACTTGTCACATGATTTTATTGTTTCAACTTTTTATTTTATTCTTTTGCTTTTTCCAAGTTTTTAATTAGAGCAAACAACATCACAAGCAACAATATACAAACAACACATATAAATCAACAAAAAAATTTGTTGGCCCACATTTTTGGAATAATAATACTTAGTATAATTTTGGGATGTTACAGGTGCTCTCCACCCGACGAGGCTGTCGAGTCCTTGCGACCCGACACTCACGGATCCTTGCAACCCGACACGGCCGACTCCTCCCGAGTCGTCGAGCCCAGCTCCTCCCGAGCTGGGGCAGTCGAGTCCTTGCGACCCGACGAAGCAGTTGACTCCTCCCGAGTCGACATGTCCCACTCCGCGATCCACTGGATCGGCGCGAGTTCCTCCGGAGGAGTCGACGATCCCTCCGACTCCGCCACCGGTCGAGTCGCTGACTCTGCCACCGGTCGAGACAAGGGTGCCGCCTCCGAGGTGCTCGACTCCGCCTGGCGAGTCGAAGCAGGGAGCCGTGGGGCAGACGCGATGGTACAGGTCTCCATCATGAGGAGTGTGCTGTCGTCTTCGTTGTCTCCGCCACGGACGAGGTGTGCTTCCGCACCCTCTTCGCGCTTCTTCTTGCGGCAGTCCCGCGCCCAATGGCTGGCGACTCCGCAGTAGCGGCACATGTCTTTCGACACGCCGCGGTTCCCAGCTCCGCGAGCCGGGCTGCCCTTGCCCCGTCCGCGTCCGGCATAGCTGGAGGATCCACCTCCGTCTTGCAGGCGCATCCGGGAGAACCACTCCTCCTCCGTGAGGAGTAGTTTGCCGGCCTGCTTGGCCTCCGGCTTCTCCGCCTCATGACGCTCCTAGGCCTTTTTTAGGCGGCCGATGAGCTCCTCCATGGGGAGCTTGTCGAGGTCGAGCAGGGTCTCGATGGAGCATGCCATCGGCGAGAACCTCGTGGGAACGACCGAGAGAAACTTACGGACAGTGTCCGGCTCGGTGACGGTGACGCCGAGCACCCCAAGCTGCGACACGAGCGACGACAGCCGCATGGCGAAGTCGTCGATGTTCTCGTCGTCGCCGAACTTGATGGCCTCGTACTGCTTCTTGAGCGCCGTCCCCTTCGCCTCCCGGACACGGGTGTCTCCGACCCGCATCGTCTTGATCGCCTCTCACGCCTCCTTGGCCGTCTTCTTCGACGCTAGTGTGGAGATCATCTCCGGCAGGACAGCGAGCAGCAGGTACTCCAGCGCTGCTCGGTCCGTCTCGCGCTCCTCCGTGCCATCGTGCACGGCGGACCAAACACGGCATGCCTCAAGCTTCACCTGCATGAGCAACGCCCAGTCCGCGTAGTTTGACCGCGTGAGCAGCGGCCACGAACCACCGGCCTCCCGCACAACCCGCTGGACTGTCAGCGTGCTTGCGGCCTCCTTCATCTCCGCCGGCAGAAGAGCTCTGTGCTCGCCCATCTCCGGTGAGATCTCTCAAATAACTCGGGCTCTGATACCAATTGTTGCCCCGAAAGTTGAACGAGAGAGAGTGGAGAAGAGAGAGGGGAGTGTGTGCCAAAGAAATGGTTTGCCTCAATTTTCTACTTAGTATTCCTCCCTCTAAATAGGGGCTGCACAGAGCTAGCTGCCTAAGTCAACTATCCGGTCACATCGATGCGACGTGACCGGTCATACCTCTATCTGACACGCCACTGTTGACGATGTCATAGACTAGGAAACGCTGTAGGTGACGTCTAGCACGTCCTAGCTACCTACTCTGTACTGGTGCTGACGCACCACTTCAGGACACAGGCTACAGGACAAAAACCCTCACACCCGAAGAACCTGGCGACTGCTTCGACAGGTCTGAGTCGAACACTCCTCAACTTGGGACAGACCTCGAAGTCGGCACTCTCTAACTTATCGACTCCCCCTCACTCGAAGGGATCGTCGACTGGACATACAAGCCTACTTTTAACAAGTGCCTAACTTGACGCAGGCGGCACGATGCACTCATCATCATATCTCCAGCAACAAAATGCATTCACACTATGTCGATCGATCGTCCGGTGGATGGACAAAGATTCGTTGCAGTTGCAGCGTTCAACGGTCGATTAGACAACATAATTGCAGTGCTATATGTCAGTAGCTGTAATTTTTTTTTTTTTTTTGCGAAAGAAAAGTACAGACTAAGCTACAGGAGAGGCCTCCTGTAGGCAATAGGCAAGAACATCCTCAGGACCAGCCATGATCCAGGTTGCAGTACGCGCAGCCGATCGCCCCAGATTTGCCAGCAAGTGACTAGCCTTGTTCTGGTTTCTATCAACAGCAACCACCTGAAACCGAGGATCTAACTGGATAAGCCTTTTAATTTCCTGCACCACGAACGTGCAGCTGGATCTATCCACCGTCAGCAGATTTATCATATGAACAGCTTCAGCACAATCCATCTCCACCACACACGGCTGCGGCGACTCCTCTCTTGCCTTCTGAATTCCTTCATAGCAAGCAGCAAGCTCAGCTTCCAACGGGAAGGAGCATGATGATAGGTGGCGACACGCAGTGAAGATCACTGCCCCCACCTCATCTCTCAGGATCATCCCAGCTCCTCCATTGCCTGCTACTTCGCTATACGAGCCATCAACATTTAGCTTAACCATCCCCTGGGCTGGTTTCAGCCATCTTCCTTGTTTGCCTGGCAGCCACACCTTCTTCTGCTTAGCTCGTTTGCTAGCAAGGATCTCCTCAATAGCCGGCTGTTTGCCCTTGACATCATCAGCATTTGGGCAGTACTTGATAGTCATCAACGAGTCCACATAGCTACACAAGAACCTCCTGGAGCTGTCCATTGATGGGGCAGGTTTATTGTGGACTATTTCATTTTGGTTGTGCCAAATTCTCCAGAGAGTCATCAGGATTCTTGTACGTTCCAGCACGGATCGTCCATCCAGAAGGTGAAGAACCCATTCCTTCCCGACATGCTCCAACATCGACACATCAGGGAGCTGCCATTCCTCCGTCATCTCCTGCCACAACGCTCTTGCTATTGGGCATCTACATAAAGCATGGTATGTGCTCTCGCATTCCACACCACAAATAATACAAACATTAGATATTTCCATCTTTCGTTTATACTTGTTCTCCCAAGTGGCCAAAGAATTAGTGGCAAGCTTCCATCCGAAAATGCGTACCTTTAGGGGGGCAGGGCACCCCCAAAGTTGCTTCCAAATGGTCCGACGACCATCCGGTGCCCTGCTCGCGGCGCCTTGATTAGGCCGACGTTTTTCCTCCATGCCAAGCCAATAAGCAGACTTGACAGAGAAAACGCCCGTACGCGTCGGCTCCCAAGCAAGCATGTCATCTCCTCACGCTGCCGGCTTGATCTACAGAATGGCGACAACATCAGCCTGCATAAAATAACGACGAAGTAGGCCCTCATTCCAGGCACCACTTTCAGTTAGAAGCTGTGAGACTTTCCTGAGCCTGCAGTTTTGCTGCATTGACACCGGTCTGTATGAGTGGGGTTTAGGCACCCAAGGATCACGCCAAATACAAATATGTTCACCACTTCCAATTCGCCAGATCAAGCCTTTCTTCAGCAGCTCCAGACCGTACTGGATTCCTTGCCACGGAGCAGAGCAATTGGCAGTGAAAACCGTATCCTGGAGCTGTCCATTGGGATAATATTTAGCCTTCAGAACGCGAGCACAGAGGCTGCCCGGGTTGGACAGAAGTCTCCACGCCTGGCGAGCAAGCAACGCCTGGTTAAACATACGAAAATCTCTGAAGCCAATGCCGCCAAGTGATTTCGGACAAGTGATTTTATCCCACGCCAGCCAATGAGTTTTACGCTTGCCTTCCTTTGCCCCCCACCAGTAGTTCCTCACCATCCGAGTCAGGTCGTCACACACCGACATTGGGAGTTTGAACACACCCATGATGTAAGTTGGAATCGCTTGAGCGACGGCCTTTATAAGGATTTCTTTTGCGCCTTGGGATAGGAGGGCATCACCCCAAGTCATAATTATTTTCAGCAACTTTTCCTGTAGACTTTGAAATCTACCCTTATTCATCCGTCCCTCTGGAGTAGGCAGGCCTAGGTACTTCTCTTCAAACGCATTTGCTTGAACCTGGAGTACACCTTTAACCTCTTCCTGTACACTTGGTGGGCATCGATCACCAAACAAGATAGAGCACTTTGTTCGGTTGATAAGATGTCCAGTTGCTGCTGCAAATGAATCAATGATCCCATGTACCCTCTCAGCTTGCTCCACCGTGGCCTTGAAAAACAGAATAGTATCATCGGCGAACAATAGATGGGAAATTCCTGGTGCTCTCCTACACACCCGAACTGGCTCCACTAGTTGCATGTCCACTCCTTGCTTCAACAATGCAGATAAACCATCAGCTATAAAAAGGAATAAGAACGGAGACAGGGGATCACCTTGCCGAAGTCCTCGCGTCAGTGCAAACGAATCAAGCAGGGCTCCATTAAGTTTTACGGAATATCTCACCGAGGTGACGCATGCCATAATCCATGTCACCCATTGATGAGAGAAGCCAAGCTTATACATCATCTGCTTCAAGAATCCCCTGTCTACACGGTCGTATGCCTTTGATAGATCAAGTTTATAAGCACAAAAGCTTTTGTTCGGATCCTTCTCCTGCTGAATGTGATGCATACATTCAAACGCTAGTAAAGCATTGTCAGTGATTAGCCTTCCCGGCACAAAGGCGCTCTGAGCTTCTGAAATAATATCTCCCAGGATTGGTCTCAGTCTGTTGACAAGGCATTTAGACAGTACCTTATATATGACATTACATAAACTGATTGGACGAAAATGCGCCAACGTTTCTGGTTCCTCCACTTTAGGAATAAGCACTATTGATGTTTCATTAATTCCCTGTGGCATGACACCGGAGGAGAAAAAATCCTTTACAGCCACAATAACCTCATCCCTAAGAACATCCCAATTTCGTTGAAAGAACCTAGCCGGGAAACCATCCGGCCCAGGTGCCTTTAAAGGGCCAATCTGAAAAAGGGCATCCGATATTTCCTTGTCAGTGAAAGTTGCACACAGCTTTTCATTCATGTCAGTTGTAATCTTCTCCTCAAGTAGCTCAATGACCGGATCAGGATTAATACTCGGGTCAGCTTCAAACAGGGTTTTAAAGTAACTTGTTGCCATGGACCCCATAACAGCCCTATTCGACTGCCAATTACCCGCATCATCCCGCAACTTCTTGATATGGTTTTTCCTAGCTCGCCAAACTGCTTTACTATGAAAAAACCGTGTGTTTCTATCTCCTTCTCGCAGCCAATCAATCCTAGATCGCTGCATCCACATCATTTCTTCTCGATACAACATTTCATTCATTTTATCTTGTACCACTCGTATTTCATTACGATCCGCATTCATGCGCATAAACTCTTCAAGTTTTGTTCTAGTTAACTCAATCTCTCTGTTCATAGAACCAAATTTTGCTCCATGCTTGCAGTTTATTCATTACGTCACCAAGCCCACGACGAATGTCACCCATTGATGATTTCGGCCCAGCCTCAGCCCAAGCATTGGCCACTCGTTCTGGCAAACTGGGATCCCTCTCCCACATAATTTCATAGTGCTTCCTCGTCGGTCTTGGTCCCGTTACCTCCTCTTTTATACACTCCAACAGAATCAAACAATGATCAGAGCAGGGCGTGGCTTTATGAACTACTCTTGCTTCAGCAAAAAAGTTCCTCCAGTTATTGTCAGCCACAACTCTGTCCAAACGCACTTGGACATTAGCCCTCCCTCTACGCCTGTTGTCATATGTGAATGCCGGCCCTGAGAAGCCCATATCCACAAGCTCGCACACTTCCAGGGCATCTCTGAAAGCAAGCATTTGACCCTCCCCTCTAGGCGTAGCAGTTTGGTGCTCGAAGGACCACATAGCTTAATTAAAATCCCCAATAACACACCACGGCAGATCAGACTGCACCTTCAGCTCTTGTAACTTACTCCACATGCGATGTCTATGCTCCGTCCTTGGCTCCCCATAAACACATGTGATGCGCCACATAGGATCATGTGGAGAAAGCCTAACAAAACAGTCAATGTAACGCTCAGTGACATCCTGTATATCAACATACAAATGTTCACTCCAGTATAGGGCTAAACCTCCACTTTTTCCTTCACTATCATGCCCAACAAAACCCTTCAGACCTAATCTTCCACGCAAACGCTTCATTTTCTCCGCTTTTTGCCTAGTTTCACAGAGGAAAACTAAACTAGCTTTGGTTGATCTAACCAGACCAACCACTTCACGAACTGTCGGTTTGTTCCCCGCTCCCCGACAGTTCAAGCTTACACAATTCATTGCTCCTGACGGGGCGCACCGTGCGACCCTGTCAGTTGACCAGCGGCCCCTAGGCTGGTTGCCTCCAAATATTCCACACCTTCCATCTGATCTCCTATGCTCCCTTCTTCCGAAACAGGTTTTACCTTGCCTCTTTTCTGCGCATAACTACCGTCAGCAGACTCATGTACCACAATAACCCGATCATCAACTTGTGTGTCGGTATCTTCCACTGCATAGCTTGCTAATCTCTTGCCAAGTACCGGGAACACCTCTGGCATGTCTGTGGCACACACTACTGACATTGGGGAAATTTTTACACTTTTATAAAGGTCTTGCATTTGAAGAATTGATTTCCCAGGATCCGGCGGCTCATCATCAACCCTGAAAAGCAGCTTACCAATGCTAAGCACCTCATCACCAAGCAGAGTTGTCGCTAATTTTTCCAGATCACATCCTAAAAACAACTTGGCAGTCATGAGTTCTGTAGCCGCGAGGCATGCGCTCTCTGCTACCATGGGCTTGAATTCAGTCTGAGGAACCTCGGATAGGACATGGATCAACCCCTGATCATGGGCATCCATCTCGACAGGGGTCAGCGAAGTAGATCGTTCACCCTTCTCCACAGAGAGCTCCTTGCAACCAGCATCCAAATTACCTGCTCTAGAAGATGCCGGCGCAATAGGCCGCATCAGCAGCAGGCAAGACCAAAAATTCACGGGGCCTGCGCTCTCATCGGGAGGACACAACCCTATGCCGCTGAAATCATCCGACCGCCCAGGAGTAGCCGCCAGAGGCAGAGGAAGGCCTGCATCGCGAACCGACACTAGGGCCAGCGCGCCCGGATCAGAGACGATCCCTCCGGTCCATCGGGTAGCAGGGAGACTGCGGTAGCCTTCTCCACCTTCTCCTTTGCGCGATTCTCCTCGCCATCCGCCTTCCGTCCGAGAATTTGATCGGACCTGATTCTGGTGAGTTCCAGGAATTTTTGGGGATTTTTCGATCGTCTCGCGATTCCTATTAACTTCTCTCTCCATTCTGTGGGTAGAAAAACTGTAGGAGAGCAGACGGGAGTTGAGCCTTGATTTGGGGGATTTTGCAGCATGGATGATACACGGGGAAGGAAGGGATGATGCAGCGGAGGAGTAAGAATATGGCAGCGATTTGGTGGTAGTCTGGCAAGATCGCCGCCGCGACAGTAAGCGGTGGGACTTGCGTATCTGGTTTTTACCTCTTACTTCCAGGAATATCTGAACCGAAAATTGGGGATTTCTTTGTTGAGGAGGATCAGGGAAGAAGGAAACTGGGGAAGGAAGGGAATCAACGCGGATTGAGAAGAGATCGGGGAGATTAGAACGGCATCACGCCAGTCGCCGGCAAATCGCCCAAGTCGCCATATGGGTACTGTAGCTAGCTAGTCTTCTCGCCCGTTGTGTCATTATATGGCTTAGCTGTAAATTTTCTTTGACCGCGCAGAGATTCCAGGCTCTCGATGGATCGATCGATCGTCGTCAGGGATGAAGAACAACGGCCGGCCGGCCGGTTTGCAGCCCGGAAAGCAAGCGGCTCGCTGTCGGGGCGATCGGCTCCGGCGGCGGCGGATGCATGGGTTGACCCGTCGCTAGTTCCCTACTTGATCGATCCCCTGGTCGCTAGCTAGACGGTCGATATGAACAAAAATTAAGGTCATCATTGACTGACTGAATGCACCAGTATGTAGTATGTACAAGAACAGGCTTTTTTTCTAAAAAATGATCGCGTTACTCATTTTCCATAGCATCCACCAAATCGCTGCCACCCCATAACGTGTCATTTTTGCCCCCATTAAACCACACCAAATGCAAGACCCTCCAAATAGAACTAGGGCGGGATGACCACTTCACAGATTCACGAATGACAAACTTATATAGCAACGGGGCATAGAAAGAAATAGTAGGTGATCAACTGATTCAACTTGATCACACAAACTACGCATACCATCAATAGAGTCTTCCCTCACTAAAATAAAAATCCCTTGTTGGTAACCCGTCGTGAAGTACCTGCCGTGGAGACCAACTCTTTTTTTCCCCTCGTACGCGTCTCGCGTCGCCCCCGCGGCGACCGAGACGCTCTCCTCCCGCCGGCCGCTCCTCGCCCCCTCCCCTTCTTCCTCTCCCGCCGCCGCCGGCGAGAGCCGCCGGGGCAAAGCCCGCGCGTGGTGCTGGCGGCGGCGGTCGGCTTCTTCCCGGCGTTTGGAGGGCCTCGTGGGGCGGTCTCTTCAGGCGGCGGTGCTCTCTGGTCGGTACCTCGGCCGACGGGCGGCGGAGCTCCTGGCAGGCGGCGGGATGGTAGCTCGGCAGCGGGGACCTGCTGCGGCCGGCGAGGCCGGTGACTGCAGTGGTCATGGGAGGATGGCGGCGGCCATATCTGGGCCTAGGTTTGGGCTGCAGTGGGCCCGGCTGGTGCTCAAGCATGTGGGGCTCCTTGTGGGTGGAGCGGAGGCGCCGCATCCGCCATACTCGTTGCCCCTTGTTGCCTCCTCTCTCCATCGCTTGTCGCGTGTGGGCTGGATCCGAGCCAGGCGGGCTCGGACCTGGAGCTACCATCCATGTCATGTCTCGTGGGGCTAGTGTCACCTTGGTGCGGGTACTTGAACGCCGGGGCGGCGGCCCTGGATGGAGAGGCTCGACGTCTGGCCTTGCGGCAGGCAGCGTTTCAGCGGTGGTGGCGCTTCTGGTTGGCTGCTTGGGTAGCGACGGGAGGGGCAATGGGTGTTCTTGGTGTTGTCATCTCTGCGGTGGTGGCTCCCGGGTCTAGATTTGGAGAACTTGAGCGGGTGGCGACGTTCCCCCTGTCGGGTTGCTTCGGTGATCCTCAGGTGGTTTGGGTGAGGTTCCGAGTGAAAGCTCCGCGTTTCAGCGCCGGCGGCGACGACGCTTACGGGCGTCGTATCCTTCTTGGGGGCGCCATTGTGGTACACTCCCTGTGTCGGGGCTCCGGGTGAAAACTCTAGTCCGTCTTCGGACTCGGCAGCGGCGGCGTTCTGCGTCGTTACCCTCTTTGGGGCGTTGTCGTGGAGCTCAGGGTTCTGTTTGTTGCAGCTTCAAGTTTGCCCCGTTCCCGACATGAAGCTTCTTTCGGCTCTGACATGGGACGACCTCGTCGGTCTCCTATCTTTTGCACGTTATATCGTTTTCATTGTTCTCGGTCCTCGCTGTTCGCTGGCAGGATCGGCGCTCCACGGCCCGGAGCGAGAGGGCAGGCGGCTCTCTCCAGCAATGGCTTGGTGTGTTCAATGCAAACGTGTTCTTGTTCGGTAGTCTAGGTTGCCTAGTGTTAGGTGTGGCTTCTCCGGTTTTCCTGCTCGACTTTGAGTTGGGGGCTTCGCTTCCTTCTTGTTTGTCGTTTCTTTTGACTTGCTTTGTAAGAGGGTTTCCTCACCACCATGTATCAGTTCGGCCGTTGTGTCTTTATTTATAAAGCGGGACGAAAGCCTGTTTCGAGGAGAAGTACCTGCCGTACAAAAATGCAACAATGAACAATAAATTCCTCCTCCTACCTCCTTGAGACCGGCTTTCCTCCTCTTCAACCATGGCATGCCAAGTTGGTTAATGTGAAGGCATGTGGCCCTTCCCTAGTCAAAATAAAATTCTATGTATGTCTCCCCAAGATGCTAGGGGGACCAAGCATCCCGACCTCGAGCGTTTGGTCATGCGCTCCGCCTTCATTTACCATAGTACCACTGGACAAACACCTTGCGCCTTTGGCATGGTTTTCCTCTCCCAAGCGACAAGTCGGGCATGCATGTTTTCCTAGCCACAACGATTATAACCCTGGGTAATGACGTGGGCGTGTGGTGCCTCTTCTAGCACCACGATTGACTTGATGCAGGCACCCAAAGCTACACTTCATGCCTCACTTCTTCATTGCGGAAATAGAGACCAAGTCGGTGCAACAGGATCTAACTATCTACAATTGGATTTGAGCCCTCCAAAAACATTAGCTTTGGACAACACCTCATCGAATTTGTTGACTTATGGGGGTACCTGCACCATTGTTGACGTGAACTCAAACAACTCCATTTGCAGAAACATGGCCACATTGGTTCGACTTCACAATGATTAAGCATAAAATTTTAATAGTTAAATGCAATAGTTTAATTTAAACATTAGTTCAAATGCATATAGATCTATTTCTTTATATAATCGAACCTCTATTATATTTTGCATGATAGCGGAAACAGATGTTCAGTTTTTTGTACATACCACGATTTTATTCCCGCGTATACCATAATTATTGTTTTATGAGACTATTATCTCTCCGAGAAAGGCACAAGAAATTAAATCTAAGAAGACAAGTGAGAAAACATTATATACTTTGTTCATTGCATCTGGTCTAGCCTACAGGTGTCTATGTAAGAACAAAATGAATCTACATATTAATAATGATGAAAACAATTTGTTTACTTTGGCAATCCAATTTTGGCTTTCTATGTTTTAAGACTCTCCAATATGTTGTTCTCCTATATTTAATCAGTTTCCCTAGAAAGCTGTTTGTTTTACAATTCGTAAATAGACGTAACGTTGGACGGGTTTGCACGAATCTCTGTGCCCTCTCCCTCAGTTACATTTTGTTTCTCCGGACGGCTCAGTCAACGCTGGCGCTTGGAGTCTCCTTTTTGTTTTTGAGTTTCCAATTCGTGGTCGGGGAGAGGGGCTCGGGGCGCGAGCGACGGTGGAGTCCTCACCGCCGGTTCAGCCGGGGCCGGGGGTGACAGTGCTTCACGAGTGGCAGACAAAGCCAACAGAGAGAGCGGCGGCTATGGAACCTGTGCTAGACCCGTGAATCAAGAGTCGCCGCTGCCGCCCATCGTCGTCAAATGGCGAAGATATCCTCGATTCACCAGTGTGGAAGGCTTGTGTGCCCCCGTCGAGATGGGTATCTCCATGCTTTTCTTTGAAGCATGTAGCAAGCTATCCCTTCAATTATACTAAATTATTTTACCTTGATATGATTATTTTGTCAACATATAATATTATTCAGAGTTTTAATACGCTAGAAAAACAACCACATAACAATTACTATCTATGTTTCACAGTGTAATCCTTTTTAGCACGCTAAACTGGTGTGCTAAAAAGGTTTACATTGTGAAACAGAGGGAGAAACTAGGAAGATATATTTCCGTCATACATTTCTAAAGTCCATCATTGCACACGCACACACACATGCACTAAGTTTAACCATATTTTACAAGAAAGGTGTCGCTAATTGATTTTTTTTACAAAACACTAACCCTTATTTTGCACAATATAAAAAACTAATGAGGAATAATTTTGCATGTGTTCATCTATTATTTTGTGTGACATCAATTATAAGGTATTTGTGTATTCTCGGATGAATTTTAGTATACTTAAATATCTTAGCGGAGAGCTCAGGCATGTAGTTTATCAAATATCTTGATTAGGATTTTAGATTTCATTATCAAACTATTTGTCAATCTCAAGTGTAAGTTGTTAGAAATTTCTAGAATGTATAAGTTGTGGGCTAGGAGTTTTCTTTGGAAACTGTCATACATTGTATATATTATTATTATGTTCAATCATTATGTTTATGTTAATTCATCAATTAGGTAACATCAGTATCATATGTATTCCAAATTACCAATAGCATCCCTTAGCTCAGGCTCAGGTAGCATCACGCATGTGTTCTGTACTGGCTAAAATAGTGTCACTCGTAAATTGCAAGAGGTATGCAAGAAACTTCATGCATAAATTGTTTTCCTATTTGATCAACCTTCTTGTGAGATTATGCAATTAAGTAGTAACTAATAATAGTAGTTTTCACCCACCCCCCTAACCTTCTCAGACCTAATGCCCAGGTCGATATTTATGCATTCACAATACAGAAAACGATAACATGCTTATAAATAAGAGACCATTTTTATAGTTTAATTGCATAAATAAGAGACCATTGGCTAGTGTCCTTGTTACGCTGCCTCAGAGGCCCGTGTCGATTGCACACACGGTATGCTGCAAATAAATTAGACATTTCGACGTGCGGAGTCTTCAATCTGGTTCGGCATTGATAAATTAAACAATTAGATGTGCGGAGTTTTGAATTGCGTTTAGCATTCAGTGGTTTATCAACGCATTTTTCCTATTCCCTCGGTTTAGGTGTATTGGGTTCCTCATGAAAAATTATTTGTCCCCTTATAGTGATGAAATAATGCCCTTCGCTAATTAATGCTCCTAATTAATTGCTTTGTGGCCTTCTCTCTCCCCAAAATTACTCTCACTCCTCTATGAATGCACTTTTTGAAACCATTTTGCCAATGTATGCATGTTTCCTCTTTCTCCTCTTATTGATTAAGCGACGTGATTGGAGGAAATAACGTCCAATCTGCTCCTGCCTTGGTCGCGATGATTTTTCTACTAAGCCCTATATACCTAAACGGAGGGGGTATTTTACTTTTGTTTGACCCATTTTTATCTACCTTTGTGGTTATATTTAACAATAATAAGTCATCAATTCACACTAGCGCACTTACAAAATAAATACACTTCATCTTAGTTAGTTAGCAAATAGCAGTGGTTAGATTCAGAACAAAATATGAAAACACGAAACAGAAGAAGAAAAAGCACTCTCCAAGTAGTTTTAAATTTTGAGTGCATCCTAATTATGCAGAGGCCGGGTTATAAATCTTGTAGCTTGTATCGTATGTGTTGATGCGGAATTTTGAGTTTAATAAAGTGCCATTTATCGAAAAAATGCACTCCTACAACAATGCCCGTTTCAACCGGCCTATAAGTGTATAGTTGCTAGTGGCGGTGGGTGTACCTGTCGAATGGGTAGCGACATTAGTTATCCTAGGGGTATTTGTAGTCGGACGAAGAGTCCATTGCGATATAGCTATTTTAGATGGCTCGGAGAAAGAACCACATTGTATAGCGTTCATTGTAGCCGGTATTAACACAAAGCTACATGTGGTAACTCTACCACGGTCAGTCCAGTGGTTTCAAACTGCCTGCTACAACTCTTCACCGTAGGCTTTAGTGTTTTCTAGAACCACTGATTTTTTTTCTGTTCACATCTTCTACTTCACATTCACTTCATCCTTTCATCAGTAAGTAAAATCCACTTCATCATCCTATAATCTCAAAACCAGCATCAAGAAATGCTTGGCAATATAATATTGCAAGGCTCTAATCTAAAATATTCCTTTTGCTTTCTTCATTACCCTGCCATCATTTTCCCCCCGGCATTGTTGCATGGAGATGTATGTGCTGAGTTGGACCCGAAGTTACCGCTGAAGTTACCTGCATTAACTGTGGCCAGCCTATTAAACCAATCCACTTGGCCAATGGTTAATGCCCAATTAGCATCAGCTCGCGATCGATCGCACCGGGTGGCCGGCCGGCCCGCCGGCGGCCGGCACTGCATCCGCTGGGGACGATGAGCCTGCACTGCACCGGCATGTGCTTTCTCTGCACGCATGCCTCGCTGCATTTGCACGGCGATGACAAGAAGGACGAGCGATTGCGATGAGATTCAGATCTGCTGTCAGGCCGCCCTGGCATGCATATGCGTCGTCCGGAGATCTCTCGATCGGCGTGCTGGCGCAGATCTTGGCCGTTGCGTACGTACAGTATCGTACGCTATGTACGTATGCCGTAGTATCCATGATCGGTCGATCTACAGGCTGGACATGCAGGCAATTCACATGCGCGTGTGTGTGAGAGAGCTCTCCGGCTACGTGAATTCACATGTTACAGACATGCAAAACCACAGAGATGATTGTTTTTTGGAAAAAGTCCATATTTGGCCCCTTAACTTTGGCCAAAGTCCGAATCAAACCCGTAACTTTGAAATGGTCCAATTTTGGCCCCTTATCTCGTTAACCCGTTTATCGTTGACCCTGGCTGTTGTGAAACCGGTTTTCACTAATAGATCATGGCCACATCACCGGTTTAGGGTGCTAAACGTCCACGTAATCTAACACATCACAGGTTTAGGATGTCAATTAGGAACGTAATTAAACAGAAACTTTGGCCGGCGTGATTAGTGCGGATCCCGCGCTATCGTTGGCAGTTGGCCTCGCTTCTGTATCTTTTCTCTCCATGCGAAGAACCCTAGCGGAGGCAAGACTGGTGGCGGCAGCGAGTTATTTGGAGGCTGCGATCCGCCCCTACAATAAAGAACAATATTCGGTGAGTTCCATAGCCAATCTGTGTAGTCGCTATTTTTTTTTTTTTTTGAAACGAGCCAAAAGTTTTGCCTTTATATTGATATAGGAGAAGCAAACCACACAAGAGGCCGAAGCCCAAGTAAAGATTACAAAGCCTCCCTCGTTTATGAGTTCAGTTTCTCTTGTTGTTTCTAGGACTTTAGAGATGGACGAGTTTGTTCAGGTGAGATTTCATTGGATGGTTCGTTTTTCCATGATGGACAAGAGCTGACATACGTGGGTGGATCAAAGGGGACCTCTTCAATCGAGGTTGACAAAATTGGACTGCCGGAGGTACGAGGTCATCTACGTGATCACTTCCCCGAATACACAGAGGATATGTTGATGCATTGGTGCCAGCCAGGAAAAAAATTGTTGGATGGATTGACTGTGTTGAATCATGACTCGGCATGTCTATCAATGGGTAGTGTGATGCAAGGAATTGAATGTGCCATTGCTGACATATATGTAGAGTCGTTTGCTGCAGAATATTGTGAAGATGGGGAACAACAAATTGGGGATTATGACAGTGATGTTCAGGTAGTAGGTCCATTGCTTCCTACACAAAACTCTGTGGCCGTTGATGCAGCGCAGCAGCAAGGAATTATCCCTCAAGCGAGGGAGTTTGTTGCAACTGGGATGATACAACACAAACCTCACGCATGATAGAAAATACCAATATTGGCAATAGGGCACATGTAGAGGTGCTGCAGCCTCAAGATGATGAGTCTGAAGAGGAGGATGAGGACTACCTGCCTATTGATGCAGATGCATCTGATGAAGATGAGGAAGCCATGCAATTGAGGAAAAAATTCAAGGAGTTCAAGAAGAAGTTTAGTGCCAACGAAAAAACAGTAGGGGTGATGCTGTAGATGAAGAGGCGCTTTCAGATGACGGAAACGACACTCCGTATTATGACACAAGCGATAATGAAGATTCATTTGATGAAGAAGACAACAATACTGAGCTTGTTAGAAGAACAGAGTTGTATGCAAGGTTTGATCCTAGAGCCGAAGTGCCAGTATTCAGTCTTGGCATGCGTTTTAGCAGCAAGGGGGAGTTCATAGATGCAACAAGAGAGCTAGGGGTGGTTGAGAGGAGGTGCATCAAGTTCAAGAAGAATGAAAAGAAGAGATGTCGAGCTATATGCACTTGGAAATTTTTTTCCTTGATATTGCCTGCTGTCCAAAACAACACGGCATACTAGCTGGCAGATCTCAACATTTAACAATAACCACACTTGTCAACCAAGGAAAGATAACAAACTTGTCACTGCTTTGAGGATTGCCAATAAGTACGAGAAGATGATAAAAGCTAATCCTACATGGGACATGAAGAGCTTAAGGGAGACGGTTCAAGAAGAAATGCTTGTTAATGTTAGCATATCCAAGTGTAAGAGGGCAAAATCTATTGTCATGAAGAGGATGTATGATGCAACTAAGGGCGAGTACTCTAAAGTGTTTGACTACCGTACCAGTTGAAGAATATGTTGCCAATTGCTATAAAATTACTGAGTTCAAAAAGGTATATGACCATGTGCTTGAACCCGTTGAAGGCATGTCTGCATGGCCAGTATCAACTAGGCCGAAACCAAAGGCTCCAGGTTACATTAAGATGCCTGGGAGGCCTAAAAAGGAGAGGACAAGAGAGGTTGGAGAGAAACCAAAGTCCAAAAAAGTTTCCAAGGTTGGCACTGTCATTAGATGCAGTAAATGCAAAGGGATTGGTCACAACAAAAGAAAATGTGATAGGATCAATGGAACAGGTCAGTATGCACCTAGTGCTCAAGGTGGAGGTGATAATGAAGCTCAAGGTAGAGGTCGTAGTGGAGGTCATGGTGGTGCCGAATCAAATGCAGCACAAAATATAGTAAGTTTCCTTAGTTCCAATTTTTTGTATTACAAATAATGTAATGCTACCAATTTAACATCTTATACATGACAGCCTCAGAAGACAAGTGCAGCTGTAGGAGGAAAAATAACCACTCTTGGAGGAGGTTCTAAAAGATTACAAGAACCTGGGGGAAGTCACACCAAGCCTGGAGGAAGCAAGAAGTCCAAAGCAACCGCACCTGAGCAGCATAGGAGCTTCTGAAGTGTCAAGTTAATTATGCCTTTTGTGTTGTACTACTGGCTGAATTATGGTCACTTGTTATGTCGGTTACTCAGCTGTTTGACCATCCCTTTTAGTTCCTTCCTAAGAAAATTGAGCTTCAGAAAGATTCATGGTAATGGGCTCTTGCTATACATCCTGTAACTGTCATGTTTCCAAATAAATGTGTGTTTCGGCACTGCAACATTCATACGAAACAGAGTACAGTTCACTCCAGGAAATTCATTCATTCTAATTGCCATTTCAAAAAACAGAGATGGCATATATCATTACAAATGCACTGCACAGCATACTAGCTAAGGCACCTACAACATACTGCAGAGTACAATCGTAGCTTCTAGGTCCTGCACTAATATAGAAGACTGAATACTGATGTGTTTGCTCTCAACTCGTGAAGAGAAACCCGCGCTGATCGTTGCTCATTGCCCATCTTCCACAACTGAAATTATTTTGCAGCATCACCTTCCGAGCTTGTCCATCGCCTCCATGCTCCATCTGCGCAGTCCGCCAGATCAAGAAAATCTGTCAAATAAAACCAAATAAATATACCACACAGTAGTGTAGTACGCACAAGGCAATTTGCAAAGCTGAGCCGGCACTGCCCTGGAGCATATCGAGGGACGCCGCGGTGTTGGAGGGGCACGCCAGAACATGGACCAGAGCGCTCGGCCGAGATGGCGCCGGCCTCGAGCAAACATCTGAGCGGCGTCGACATGGCGGGCGAGGTACGCGTACTACAGCTCGGGATGGAGTGCATGCGCCTTGACGTTGGAGCCGCTCTCGAGGAGGATGGCGAGCCGCCCGGCGTAGACTCCGCCAACGCCGTCGCATCCTGCGCCAACGCCACCGGAGAAGACTAGGGTTCTAACGAAAAGGGGAAATTTGACCGCACCTAGAAATTTATCTGCCGCCTGCTTCCATAACTGACGTGGCTAAACTGCCAGTATGATCAGATTACGTGGATAGTTAGCAGTCCAAACCGGTGACGTGTCAATCGTTTATCAGTGAAAACCAGGTTTCACATCGCCAAGGATCGATGCTGAACGGGTTAAGAAGATGAGGGGCCTATAGTGGACCTTGTGAAAGTTACGGGTTCGATTCGGACTTTGGTCAAAGTTAAGGGGCCAAATATGGACTTTTTCCTTTTTTTTCTGTGAAACACAATACGTACGCAGACATTGACATACACGCGTATACACTCACTTCTATAAACGCTCACCTCAGAAATATTGAGCCGGCGGATCAGATTTTGAGATTGACGAAGTCGTCACGGATGTCTCGCTTCGACGGGACCGTCGCCTCCCACTGAAAAATATTCCGTCTAAATGAGAAATATCAGTGTCAAATCACAGAGTTAACTGTCTACCTACGGTGTTGCACGTACACGCGTACCTATGGTACATCGACTGCAATAATACTCGCGTACGCGTGCTTGCCCAAGGACGTATACGTCCTCAGGTTCCATGTATTACTGACGCGTGCTTCCCCGTCTACGGGAGAAAATAGACTAAAATGACCCGAAATTAAGTCCAACACAAGATGACTTTTTTTCATGAACCAATACTAAGTCCAGCATAAAATGAATCATACAAAATTGAAAACCAAATTTTGAATTCAAATTCCTTGTTATGACCATTTACTAAAGGTGCTCGTTTAAATTCAGAGTTTCTAAAGATATTCGGTAAATGCGGCTACTGCCCCTCGCGAACACCAAAAACATTTCATTTTGTGTACAACTTCGGCTTTGGGTCAGTTTTGTTGATTTTCACTATTTCCGGTTCTACCCGGCGCATGGTGCATGGTGTTCTGGTAGTGGTAGCGTAAATAACTTGAAAACAATGCAAGGAACTTGAAGGGGCCAAGGGCATGCTTGCCTTCTACTCCCTCTGTTTTTTAATATAAGATGTTTTAGCATCTGTCCGCATTCACATATATCTACATGTATGTAGACATATTTTAGTGTGTATGTGCACTCATATTAGTATGTATGTAGACAACATGTTGGATAGCTAAAACTTCTTATATTTATGCACGGAGGGAGTAGAATTGAACAGACAGCAAGATGTGGTCCAAGAAGCTAGCTTAGCTGTGGATGCATTATGCATGAGAAGGATCTGCGCAGCATGCCATGCATTGTCGTTTTTAACATGCATGCATGGCCTACCCTTGTTTTTAACATGCATGCATTCATGGCCTACCCTTGTTGCCGGCCGTAACCCAATTATTTTAGATCGATCTCGTAAATTTATCAATCAACTTCCTCTCTCAGAGTCTTCTATAGTCACTCTCACTCTCTCACACACAGACTGGGTTATATAAGCAGGAAGAACGATTTCCTCTAAAAAATGGCGGGAGATTAAGTTAGTCCATGTCATGCCTTTCCACACCTTTCTTGAACTTCTCTCGTGCCTCTCTCTGCCTCTGTAGATCTCCTCTCAACCCGTCGCGAGACACAGAGACGTGAGTGGAAGGAGGGCGAGAGCAGGAAGAAGAGGGTCAAGAAAGTTGTGGGAAGAAATGCCACTTCCAGGACTTTGTTCTAGTTATGAAGACACACACAGAGAGAGATGGAGAGAGATACAGTTTTGATCATGTCGAATCTCCATGCAAGTGTAATTCTCCATCCGAAAGGGATAATTTTGGAAGAACGACGGTACGTTACCAAGAAAGAGACACACGAGGCGACTTGGACAGATGTGATTGTAAGGATCGGCTGTATCACAATCCTATACGCCGCATATATAGCGGAATCGGTTTTGAATAGGCTGGGGCGTGATGCCGGACTTCTCAAATTACGTACTGTAGTAAACTAAACAAACACCATTTAACGCTATTACCACTAGAAGAAGATGTTGCAAAACCACAAACCAAACAGAGGGCATCTTATGTTACATCATCAACGTAACATTACGAATATGAAGAAGCCCGGTGTTAAAAAAAAAGGTCTGTGACGAAGCTACCTAGATGGCTAGATTCATCAAAGCAAGACGTGGTTCATAGCATCACGATAATCTGAGATTGAAGCTAGATTCAGAACATAATTGTTAGTGTTACAAACAACCAGACAAATCAACAGTACCAAAGCCTTCTCTTAAGCGTATTCACTATTTTGGGGGGAAATTAAGCATAATAGTTCAAGCTGGACTTCTTCTTTGCCTGCACTTGGATAATGCCTTCGTTGAAATCTTCATGGATCACCTGCACGAGTAGAGAAAGAGGTAGGTTCAGACTCAACAACGCTATATTCATCGTCTCCAAATACCGTTAGACATGCTTCACTGGGAAGTACTGTCAGATGCACAGTCATGTCACCAACTTAGTGATGTCAACTATTAAGCCATAAATTTTGCTTGAATTATCAGAAGATGAATCAATACCACTATAATTTCCTATTTCTGGATATTCAGTTTATGCTCAATATACTATAAATCAGAATGTTCAGTAATTAATGTTTCATTTACTGATCCCCAGGAACCTAATTCATTTTATCTGCATTTTTCATCTTCCACTATCTAACCATCAATCAAAACTTCCATAACTACCGTCAAGGTGCGGAAGAGCAAAAGTCAGCACAAACCTCTGTAGCGTCTCTGCGTAGAGCAAGCATGCCAGCTTCCACGCAAACAGCCTTCAGCTGTGCACCGTTGAAATCATCAGTTGAACGAGCCAGCTCTTCAAAGTTGACATCAGGATTTACGTTCATCTTTCTTGAGTGAATCTGCATGATACAACAGAACAAACTTGCTTGAATTCACGAAACTAAAATGGTTAAACAATCTTTGCAACACGAGCTAACAGCCTTTCACAAATTTCAGGACACATACCTGCAAAATCCTAGCTCTTGCTTCTTCCTTCGGGTGAGGGAACTCAATCTTTCGGTCCAGGCGACCAGAACGCAGCAGAGCAGGATCAAGAATATCCGCACGATTTGTTGCAGCAATGACCTGCAAGTTGCACAAAAAACTTGTGTTAAGAAGATGGGACTAATAAAACATTGATCAGGTATCAGTCATCTCTCAGATTATGATAAACAGAAGCCTGCTAGCAGGTACTCATTTTGCAATCAGATATAATTTCCTATTTTATCAAATTAATGTGTTGAAAACAACTAGTTAGGCCAAACCATCAGGGCACAACCAATTATCTTTACAGGTTGAGCTTGCACGCATTCAGATTACAGAGACAGATGTTAGGAGACCCTTACCTTTATCCTCTCATCACTGCTGAATCCATCTAGCTGATTCAGCAACTCCAACATTGTCCGTTGCACTTCTCTGTCACCGCTAACTTCACTGCAGAACAAACAAAAAACAATGTGAACAATATCAAATCTAGTTGCAAGCAGTCAATGTGTTTATACTGCACTAGTAGGTTAACAGCACAACATATGATATGTGCAGCCAGAACATATAGAAAGGATTTAAGATGTATTTATCACTTAAGGCTCAAGGAGTATTCAAGTTGCGGATACCACTAATCTTCATGCAAAGAGTACAGCATGGTGTCGATGAGATAAATCAGCCAAATCAAACCTAGAGTAACATCATGATGCAAACTTCAACCACAACCAGTAAACAGGCATACCAAAAAGACATTACACATTTACGCTGGAATATTAACTAAATTAACTCACTATACTTAGTGTAGAAAGTGAAGGGTGCCCAAAAAGCATATGCAATATTTTACCTATCAAAACGCTTTGTCCCAATTGCATCGATCTCATCAATAAAAATAATGCAGGGGGCCTTCTCCTTTGCTAGCTCAAAGGCATCTCGGACGAGCTTTGCCCCGTCACCAATGAACATCTGGACCAATTCACAAAGATGTTAATATTTGGCTGAACTAAACCCATAAGAATCAAATGGACTAATGCTAGAACTGCAATATTCCAGATGCAAACCAGATATTTCAGATAAAAGTAAGACAGTCCGTCATATCCTGAGCTACTATGCAGAATCATCCTTAATCACTAATCACTAGAGTTAAGGAATAAAACAGAAGTCCACTTGTGCGTGAAGTAAGATACAGGCTTTGTAAAAGGACAATTATAGTCCGAAGTGATTGGAAGTATAGATCTGGGAGCCATAGAATCATCATGATATCTGGTACCTTAAACGAATAATGACAGGATATTGCACATTCTGCTTTTAGTAACTCTTAGCATCAAAGGTTAGTTACCTGGACAAGCTGTGGACCAGCTAATTTAAGAAAGGTTGCATTAGTTTGTGCTGCACATGCACGAGCCATCAACGTTTTTCCTGTCCCTGGTGGTCCATATAAAAGAACTCCTTTCGGAGGACGGATTCCCAACTTCTGAAATTGCTCCTTGTGCGTCATTGGCAACACTATAGCTTCAACGAGCTCTTGAATCTGCATTTGATATTAGACAATACAAAAGTCAGAACACGAGGGATCAGATAAAAGAAAACTAGTATGAATGCATCATCCGAGATAAGAAACTTAACATCATGCTACGCACAGAGAGATAAATGCACATAGTCCTATTGTTTTCATGATCAGTTCTGTAAAGCAAAATACCTCTTTCTCAAGGCCACCAATGTCATTATAATCTTCTGTAGGCTTTTCATCTACCTCCATTGCTTTTACTCGAGAGTCATACTCTGAAGGTAGCGTGTCTAATATCAAGTAGCTGTCTTTGTTGACTCCAACCAAATCACCAGGCTTGAGTTGGTCAGGGTCAACTAGCCCAATCACAGGAAGGAATATAGTCTGCAATCAAGAATGGAAAATGAAACGAGAAGCCTTGAACCATTACAAAAACACAAGGAGTTTGACTGTTTAGAGCACATAAGATGGCCAGAGTAATGATGTTTCACCAAATGGTATGTGAAAATAAACCTTGTCAGGTCCCAAGACTATATTTTAAAATTGTCTATAGACTCATACTGTGGATCCAGATAAATTGACTAAGAATGTAGTGTGCAGAAATGAGAAAGAAATATTGATGCTGTAAAGTACTAAAATGTGATTCAGACTTGATAAATTCTGCCACTGACATTTTCACGGCATCAGTTCCCACTTTCCAGGAGAGCTTGACAAGGAAAACATGCCAACCTAAAATGGAATCAAAATTGGTGGTGTTCATAGGAAGGCTCTCAAAATTAAAATCTACTTAGAATTCCACTGTTTTTTTAGCAATGGAAAAGGTTCCTGCTGTCAACTTTGATTGACATTGGGAAGATGCTGCTAAATCCTTCCAAATTTGTTTACTAATAGGATGTTCAATGATGCGCAGATGGCATGGCTTGGAGAGATATTTCAACAACCTAACTAGACCCCTGAGAATCAAGACTTGTACTAACATTGAAACAAATCAACTCATATTCCTATCTCTTTCTAATTATCTACCGCCTGAACTGCGCTGAGCAACATCACTAGTGCTTTTCAGTTTTCAAACTTGTGCATAACTTCTGACTCCTAATCAATCTTGAGCATTCCTTCAGGTAGTTGGCATTGGATCCCTTAAGCTACCACTGGTAACAATATTTGTTTATGTGGCACCAACCACCGGCATGGCTGGACAACATCCACAACAGTTTGCATATACATTTGGAATAGATGTAGTAACAGATACAAGAGATTTAAGCACCACAGCAAGTTTGAGCAAGTTTACTCACTTGTCTTGTGGATGTCTTTAGAACAACACATTTTCCTTTCCTTTGTGAGTCCAGGTCAATGTTAGCACCATCCTCTTCAGCTTCATCTTCAGGGTTCATTTCCAAAATCTAAAACAGTTACAAAATACATAAGTAGATTTCCAAGTAAAAATGCATCTAATCGTGAATTTTACACACATATAAACCAGGTAAATTCCCAGGCCCGGTGAGGCACGCACCTCTACGATGTTGCCGACGAGGTAGGGCAGCTGCTTGTTGAGCTTGATCTTCTCCTGGTTCTCCTTGATCTTGTCCTTGAAGTTCTCCAGCTCCAAGTTGTTCCGCTGCAGCTCGTCCTACACCACCGCGAAAAAACCCAGATCATACGGCGGAGATCGCGATGGGGGCGCGGGCCTAGGTATTAGGGTTTGGCGGAGTGGGCGCGTACCTTGAGGACGCGGACCTCGTTGTCGAGGAGGCGGGAGGCCCGGACGATGTCGTCCGTGGACATGGAGGCGAGCTGGTCGTCCTCTGCCTCGTCGACGGCCATCAGGGCGGCGCCGGCCGCCGGCGCGGGGGCGGCGGTGGGGGTAGGCGACGACGACATGCTGGGCGTCGGGAGCGAGATGCAACTTGGGGGAGGAGTTGATGGGGGAGCTCCGGGAGGTCCTAGTTATCGCGTTATGCGGACGGTACAGCGCTCCGCGCACCCCCCAGACGCTAACTGGGCCGGCCCTTTTTCCGTGCGCTGACTAGATGACGAGAAGGAAACAATTTGGCGTGTTTGGTTTTAAAATTTGGCGCTGACGAAAACTACAACTTCTATTTTCCCTTGAACTGTTTACTGATCGTACAAGAAAAATTGTGAACCAAGAAAGAAAGTACTATAGTGTACTAGTACGACTGATTCGTAAAATAAAGTTCGACTGGTTTCATAGTATGCCTAGTAGTTCCCAAAATATTCAAAAAAACTTGGCAACTGTTTCTTCCTCAGTTCCAAAAAACTACACGATATGTCTGTAAAACCACAGCAGGAGAACAAAGATAGAAGGAGCTAGTTACAAAAAACGAACTATTCAGATAATAGTTTTTTCATCTAAATTATGTTGAACCATTGTGTTCTTCGAATTGTTTTTAACTTTTTGACTCTCTGTAGCATTTTCCTACTGATTTGGATTCATGAAAAAGTGGAATCAGCAAGAGGGGGATTAGAACATTTGACTGAAATTATTTGTAGAAAAAAAGGATCAATTTATGAGAACTATTGTTTGCTTGTGTTAAAAGGAAAACTTACTTGGACACGCCATCTTCCAAATAGGATATGCAAACAGAGATAAAAGCAGTTTGAAATTAATGAAGTAGATGCGGTGCCTGCGATTTAAACGTGAAGCATAAAAAGGTTATTACATCATCTTTGTACTGGATGCTATATTAGTTTAAGGGTTTAGTTACAATTGAATTTGATGAAATAGGCGCATGCTTACATGTTTTTTCATAAACTCCTTAGCCATAGGGACTTGAACCTCGTTGAATTTGTTAATGACAAGCTGGCACGAAATTTTTGCATGAATGGCTTCGACATCGGACATCGGAAATTAGTTTTGAACAATTTTAAAGCTGAACGAAAAAGGACGCTGAACGAAATCTATTCAAAACGATTTTAAAGAATGAACAGAAAAATAGCGGTGAATGGAAAGTACTTTTGAACGATTTTAAAAAGTGAACAGAAAAATGGCGGTGAACGGAAAGTACTTTTGAACGATTTTAAAAGGTGAACAGAAAAAGGTCGGTGAACAAAATCTATATTTGAACGATTTTAAAGAGTATTAGTTTTGAACGATTTGTAAATAATGAACAGATTAAGTCGTGAACAGAAACTACTTTAGAACAATTTTAAAAAGTGAACAGAAAAAGTCATTGAACGGAAATTATCTTTGAACGATTTTAAATATGAACGAAAAAGGTCACTAAACGAAATCTATTTTGAACGATTTTCAAAAGTCAACAGAAAAAAGTGGCGAAACAGAAACTATTTTTGAACAATTTTAAAGCTTAACGGAAAAGGACACTGAACGAAATCTATTCTGAATGATTTTAAAGAATGAACAGAAAAATGGTGATGAACGGAATGTACTTTTGAACGATTTTAAAAACTGAACAGAAAAGGTCGGTGAACAAAATATATTTTTGAATTTTTTTAAAAAGTGAACAGAAAAATGGGGTGAACGGAAAGTACTTTTGAACGATTTTAAAAAGTGAACAGAAAAAGGTCGGTGAACAAAATCTATATTTGAACGATTTTAAAGAGTATTATTTTTGAACGATTTGTAAATAATGAACAGAAACTACTTTAGAACGATTTTAAAAAGGGAACATAAAAAGTAATTGAACGGAAATTATTTTTGAACGATTTTAAATATGAACGAAAAAGGTCACTAAATGAAATCTATATTGAACGATTTTGAAAAGTCAACAGAAAAAAGTGGCGACACATAAACGATTTTTGAACGATTTTAAAAGTGAACAGAAAAGGTCGGTGAACGAAATCTATTTTGAATGATTTTAAAAAAGTGAACAGAAAAGGTCTGTGAACGAAATCTATTTTGAACGATTTGAAAAAGTGAACAGGAAATGGTGGTGAACGGAAACAATTTTAAAAGTGAACAGAAAATGGCGGTGAACGGAAACTATTTTTGAACGATTTTAAAAAGTGAACAGAAAAGGTCATTGTACGAAATCTATATTTGAACGTTTTTAAAGAATGAACAGAAGAAGTCAGTGAACAGAAATTATTATTGAACGATTTTAAAACTGAACGGAAAAGGTCGGTGAACAAAATCTATTTTGAACGATTTTACAAAGTGAAAAGGAACTATTTTTAAACGGATACTTTTTTGAATGACTTTAAAGAGTGAACGAAAAATGGCGATGAACAGAAAATATTTTTGAACGATTTTAAAGAAAAAGTGAACAGAAAAGGTCGGTGAACGAAATCTATTTTGAACGATTTTAGAAAGTGAACAAGGAAATGGCGGTGAACGGAAATTCTTTTTTGAACGATTTTAAAAAGTGAATAGAAAATGGTGGTGAATGGAAACTGTTTTTGAATGATTTTACAAAGTGAACTGAAAAGGTCGTTGTACGAAATCTATATTTGAACGCTTTTAAAGAATGAACAGAAGAAGTCAGTGAAACGAAAACATAGTTTTGAAGGATTTTAAAAAGTGAAAAGAAATGATCGGTGAACAAAATCTATTTAGAACGATATAAAAAAGTGAACAAAAAATGGCGGTGAATGGAAACATATTTTTGAACGATTTTAAAAATGAACAGAAAAGGTCACTGAACGAAATCTATTTTGAACGATTTTAAAAAGTGAACAGAAGAAGTCAGTGAAACGAAAACATATTTTTGAAGGATTTTAAAAAGTGAACAGAAAAGGTCGGTGATCGAAATCAATTTAGAACGATTTTAAATAATGAACAGAAAAAGTCACTGAACGGAAATTATTTTTGAACGTTTTTAAAGCTGAACGGAAAAGGACGCTGAATGAAATCTATTCTGAATGATTTTAAAGAATGAACAGAAAAACGGCAGTGAACGAAAAGTACTTTTGAAGGATTTTAAAAACTGAACAGAAAAGATCGGTGAACGAAATCTATTTTTGAAAGATTTTAAAAAGTGAACAGAAAAATGGCGGTGAACGAAAAGTACTTTTGAACGATTTTAAAAAGTGAACAAAATCTATATTTGAATGATTGAAAAGAGTATTATTTTTGAACAATTTGTAAATAATGAACAGAAAAAGTCGTGAACACAAAGTACTTTAGAACGATTTTAAAAAAGTGAACAGAAAAAGTCATTGAACAGAAATTATTTTTGAACGATTTTAAATATGAACAAAAAAGGTCACTGAACGAAATCTATTTAGAACGATTTTAAAAAGTGAACAGAAAAAATCATTGAATAGAAATTATTTTTGAACGATTTTTAAAAGTGAACAGAAAAAGGTCGGTGAACGAAATCTATATTTGAACGATTTAAAGAGTGAACAGAAAAAGTCACTGAACGGAAATTCTTTTTTAACGTTTATAAAGAATGAACAGAAAAAGTCAGTGAATGGAAATTAGTTTTGAACAATTTTAAAAATGAACGGGAAAGGACACCGAACATAAATTATTTTCGAACGTTTTTAAAGAATGAACATAAAAATGGTGGTGAACGGAATGTACTTTTGAACGATTTTAAATAGTGAACAGGAAAGGTCGGTGAACGAAATCTATATTTGAATGATTTTAAATAATGAACCGAAAAATGGCGGTGAACGGAAAGTACTTTTGAACTATCTTAAAAAGTGAACAGAAAAGGTCGGTGAACGAAATCTATATTTGAACGATTTTAAAGAGTATTATTTTTTAACGATTTGTAAAGAATTAAAAGAAAAAGTGAGTGAACGGAAATTAGTTTAGAACGATTTTAAAAAATGAACAAAAAAAATTCGGTGAACGAAATCTATATTTGGACGCTTTTAAAGAATGAACAGAAAAAGTCATTGAACAAAAAAAAATTGAATGATTTTAAAGATGAACGGAAAAGATCACTGAACGAAATCTATTTTGAACGATTTTAAAAAGTGAACATAAAATGGCGGTGAACGGAAATTAGTTTTAAACGATTTTAAAAAAACAGAAAAAGGTCGGTGAAGAAATCTATATTTGAACGATTTTAAATATTGAACAGAAAAAGTCACTTAACGAAAATTATTTTGGAACGTGTTTTATAGAATGAACAGAAAAAGTCAGTGAACAGAAATTAGTTTTAAACAATTTTAAAAGGAAAAGGATGTTGAACGAAATCTATTTTGAACAATTTTAAATAATGAACAGAAAATGGCGGTGACCGGAAAGTACTTTTGAACGATTTTTAAAAAGTGAACAGTGAATAGAAATGGTCGGTGAACGAAATATATTTTTGAATGATTTTAAAAAGTGAACAGAAAAATGGCGGTGAACGGAAAGTACTTTTGAGCGGAAACTATCTTCGAACGATTTTTAAAGTAAACATGAAAACAGCCGGTGAACGAAAACCTATTGTTAAGATGAACTGAAATGCGGTTGAATGAAAACTATTTTTGAAAGATATTTAGAAATGAACAGAAAAATGTATTCTTAAAAAGTGAACATAACAATGAACGAAACCCTATTGTTGAACGATTTTATAAAGTGAACAGGAACGGTCAATGAACGAAAACATATTTTTGAACTGTTTTAAAAAAGTGAATAGAAAAATGTCGATGAACAAAACATAATATTGAACGATTTTTATAACAGTACTGAATATTGGGTTGAATGGGAATCATTTAAGAACGATTATTTTAAAAAGTGCGCAGAAAATGGTCGGTGAAAACGAAAACATTTGAATGATTTTAGAATTTGATCAGAAAATGGGGGGAAAAGAAGAGAACTACGGAAGCTCGTTTGTCTTCTTCTTGCCTGGTATGTTTGAATATTAAGGAGATGTTTGTAAGGTATTTTTAGTTCTACCTTTTATTTAGGATAATCTAGAATGAACCATAGCTCGAGAACTCTTTGTTCTCGTGGTACCATATTGCTGACATGTAATAGAAAAACAAGACTAAGTAAAAATGAAACTACAATAAGGCAGCATCTCACTGACATGTACTACAATGAAAGCAAAACCCTGTACTGGTTATGACGATACACTAGAATTAGAATCTAGTACTACAGTTCTCAAAGCATAGTGAATCATATTACATCATTGAACCTGGCATTTGCATTGGCTTTCACGAAAAAACAAAAGGATGCTTTCAGGTTTTTTTTTGGATGACAGACAAAATTCTCCTTGCACTGACAGCGCCATTATTACTTCGGTCTTTGCGCCTAGTGCTTCTTCATCCTCTCGAATGGCTCAACTTCGACGTCATTCAAGGTTGAGTAGAACATTATAAAATCCTTGATCATCCTGTACTTGGGAATGTAACTCTACAGCAACAAAATTATAGAAAGAATAACATTAGCTGCATAAACATTGTATCGTGCAATTCAAAAAAGAAGCTTGGAAAAACTACATTACCTGGGTGAAGTTTCCCATAACTTTTCCATTGAATTTTTTTGCATATAACATGACATAAAAGATGTTACTTAGATTCCAGCGTTTGTTTAAACTATAAAACATGAGAGAAACAAAAAATGGTGGTGGGGTGAACTAACTACAAAGCATGTGTAGGGTAACTTATAGTCCTACATGTGTTGGACTTCTCAAAATTCTTGCAGCGAAGTTTCAACTTGTGGCGGACGATTTTGTCGGGGATGTAACCCCGGGTACCCCAGAGTTGGTGGTGCTGTTGAATTAATAAAAGAGAGAAACAGTGAATAAGCAGTCAAAGGATAAAGAGAAAGGAGAAAAAAACAGTCCTGGGCCGAGATATCAGGCCTCGGATGGCCAGCAGCCTCGGCTGGGCCGAGATGCACCCAGCCTCGGCGGATCCGAGACGTGCATAGCGCCCTGGGCGGCGCCGAGTTAACCGTCGCTCGTGGGCAGGCCGACATCCCGGTCCCGGTTTTGGGCCAGCCTCGCCTGAGTCCCGGAGCGGGCCGACATTTCCTCAGCCAGCTTCGGTTGGGCCGAGGCCTCCTGCGCCCGACACATCTTCAACCTCGGATGCCCGAGATCCTCCGCCCCGAGCTCGTCTGTGCCGCCTCCGCCCCGAGCCCCGGTCGTGCCTCCTCTGCCCCGGCGGCGTGCCCGCGCACCTCCGCCGGCCATCTCCGTGCCCGGCCGCCCAAGATCCCCTGTGTCTCCCCCGTGCTCAAGCTCCTCCCCTGCCTCGACCTTGGTCGCCTCGGGCCGGCCCCGCTCCGCCTCGACCCCGGATGGCCATCGGCGCCCCGTCTCCGGCTGGCCCCGGCGCCCCGCCTCCAGCACCTCGGCTCCTCGTTCCTCGCCTCGCGCCAAGCAGGCCAAGCTGCCTCGTCTCGGCGGGCCGTGCTGCCTCCTACCTCGGATGGGCCAAGGCACCGTATCTCGGTTGGACTGAGCTGCTTACCTCGGCTTGACCAGCATCGCTACTTCGAGGCCAGGGCGGGCCGAGCTCTTCATCAGCTGGGCGGATCGAGGTCTCCCTCAGCCAGCTCTTCGTCACCTTGGCTGGGCCAGCGCCTCGACACCTCGGGTGGCATCTCCAGCTTCGGTAGCTCTTTGGGGCAGCGTATCTCTCTACCTCGGCAATGGCAACCAGGGCAGATCGTAGCCTCTACATCGACACGGGCTCCAGAAGATAAGAAGTGGACGACAAGATCCAGGGGACACGCACAAGAGGACAAGGTCAAGGACGTGGACAAGACCGGCCATGCCTATCCAGGACATGGCCCATCGTGGCTACAGTGGCGCAGATGTGACGAGAGTACGCCTCCGTGACATAAGCAGCAGTGCGGACAAGACCCCAGTAGTCAAATCGGCTACAGTGCGTGTACAGTGTAGAGTGCACAGTGTGTTGTACCTGTGTGGGGCATCCTATGTCCCCTGGGCTGCCTATTTAAGGAGCACCAGGGGGAGCGCTCTCCGCAGCCCCGCACGGGCTCTCTTGCCCCTCACGGGCTCATTTCCCCCTGGCTCCTTGCTCTCTCTAGCATTAGCATTAGCTCTTCATCTCATAGAGGCAGCCAAATACTGGCAAGAGATACACAACTCAAGGAGCATTTGTACAGACCGTATACTGAGAGGAGAATACACCAAATAGGCTAGATGCTGCAGTAGGGGTTTTATCTCTCACGAGAGCCCCGAAGCAGGGTAAATCCCCGTGTTGATCTGTTCTTCTGTGTGCGCTCTTCAGTGCGCTATCCCTCCCCGAATCCACTAGCGTCCAACGGCCCCAAACTTAAGCCTACCCCTATGCATCTGTTGTTTCACACCACGACAGATTTTCAAGTTGCAAACCTAAGAGGAAAAATTCTACAAAATCACTATATGACGTACCAAAAAACAATCATAGACCACTTCCCTCTATCAGATATGGCACAAATATCTACCACACAGCGCAAAAACCGAAAGAAGACGGAAGACATATGGAAGACCATAAAAAAAAGACTCATGGAGAACTTCATAAAAGAAGAAACAACAAACTACATCCCCCGTGACCCCATAAAAACTAGTTCGTCCTTATTTTTCAATGCCCACTATAAAATAATGTAGAATCACTACATAACTCAGTTTCTAAAAAAAATCAAGTATCTGAGCTAGTACAAACCATGTTGGCTACCAAAGTTATCTCGTATAAAAAACTCCAGAAATAAATTAAAAGGAGAATATCAAGGACATAAACAATTTAAAACTGCCTATTCCAATGCATTTTCAGGAAAGCATGGTTAGCTTCAATGAGCAATAAGGTGACATAAACAAACTACATATGCTAACAAAATGATGATACACATTTAATCTTGCAGTATCTCAAGATCTAGCAATATGCTAACAATATGATGACACAGGATAGGAAAAAATGCATAGTCAAAAGCAGCAACCATTAAGTCTCGGTAAACAGTAACTAAATGAGTAACTAAATGCACACAATAACCCACGGGACCAAAACCTGCACATCAAACCATAAATCTGGCATGGTAGGCTCTCATCAGATGGTGTATCGTTAACACTGGAGCCACCAAGCCAGTACGACCTATCAGCTAGCCATCCATACACAGTTTAGCACCACTCAAAATCCTATCAGCTAGCTACGATCACAACACGCAGGTGAGCACCTCACAAATCCTAGTGAAATACCTAGCAGATGAAATGAAGAAGATGAACACCAATGACACCACTCAAAAGCACGAATCAAGAACAACATTGCAGCGAGTTAGTGCGATTTCAGCAACAAAGAAGATGAACACCAATGACTACAACACAAAATCCTAGAGAAATACACCCTAATCGACATCCTAAAAGTGGAAACACAACTCGAAAAAACACTAGATCCCGTCACATATAGAGCTAAAATCGGTTAACCCTAGCGGCCAGCTCGTGCGATTTGGGCGACGAACAAACGGAACCCAAGGAACGGGGACAGATACCGCCGGATTGGGGGAAAGGGAAGACGAACCTAGAGTCGCCATCGACGGCGACGGCAAGGGGGGCAGGCAGCACGACGCGGCTGGATCTGAGCCGCAACCGAACTAGAGAAAGAAGCAGTCCAGCTGCGGTGCGATGCGAAGGTCGGGGAGAGAAAGAAGGAAGAAGGGCGGCTGGATCTGAGCAGCATCCGAACCAGAGAAAGAAGCAGTCCAGCTGCGGTGCGATGCGAAGGTCGGGAGAGAAAGAAGGAAGAAGGAAGTCACTCGACTGGAAAAGCTACAGAAATATAACTGGGCCAGGCCCATAAGCCACGGGTGGTACGCGGGAGCTAAACGCTCCGGCGGTACGCGGCAACTAGGATTCGCCGGGAGCTCCTGTATGTCGCGGTATGCGGAGGAAGCAGCCCGTTCGCGTACCCCTGGCGTGGCAGAAACTATTTCGCGTCGTGTTATTGGGCTTAGCCCAGTTTCATCCGCTGCGAACCTGTAGTCGCGCTCCTACTGCTTCGCGAGCGTTGTGCTATTTCGTGTCGCCTTAATACTGACTAGGTAGGAAGCGCGGCTGCTTGCCGCGCGAGACAGATCTCACATTCTTCTGAACCCCCGATAATTCAAGTGAAGTCATAGAGTAGCTTAGGTTCTTAATAACTGGTTCTAATAGGGTCACAACATCTAGTCGTAGAAAAGGATTTTTTTTCGGTTCAGTAGCAATGCAAGTTTCACCAGACATAGAAACAGTGTCCATCTTTTTTGAATGCCCCAACTCCAGGGATTTGATCACTGAATAATCAATCCTGATCACCATAAAGTTGGAGAAACAAAATTTAGTTGCCACAGATATATTTAACAATGTAGTCATCCAAGATTCAAGCAATATTGGACACATAAGACTAAACAATATGTTCATTGCGCTGGAGTTGTTTACATCAGAAATTGTTCAGATTACCAGATAGCATATAAGAGTCGTGCTGCGCTAAGTCTATTACAGACATTGGAATTAAGATTAGCTAGAAATATTTAGACAGAATATAAATTGGTACGAATTATCCTTCCAGTTTCAGAGACCCTGAAACGACGGCACATACAGAACCGATCGATGCAACACCAGGGGTATAAACACCGGAGCAAGTACCAGGTAGAGCTAAAACATATTTGAACCATCTCCGAAACTACGGATGATACGGCGCTATTGACAGAACGAAAAGCAGAGCCACCAAAAACATAGCCCTTCTTTTTCAGAGTGCACCGATGGAATCAAGGGAAAACATCAAGGCTCCTAGAAACCATCTTGAGACAAAATGCTACCATACTATCCTGCAGAAACACAGTGTCAGACAATTGAAACCCACAATATATAGCTCATGGCAATGTCATTTGTGGTGAGAAAGGAGTTATATTAACCTCATATAAGGTCCTTTAGAAAGAACCAAGATTCAGGTCTTTTTCCTTCTCGGTGGTGGAGTCTGGACACCTTCAGCTCCCAATTTTGGATCCTTGTGGTGTCAATAGACAAAGAAAAATGTCACCAAGAATATTCTAGTCAACATATACCAATTATGAGCACATATGACCGAGGATATAAAACTGCATCTTCTTCCGCAGACAAATTCTGAACATCATCAGCCTAGTAAAAAAGAGCCAAATAGATTAGAAATTGATCAAGCAAGTGATGGGGCATACAATTAATATGGAATAGTCAGTCACCTTGGCAGTGCTATCATTAGCATCATCCCCAGGAAACAGGGGTTTACGGATGTCGGGCTTTGTGAGATCACTCTTTGCAGTCCTCCTACGACACGAAACGACAAAGCAAACTTAAGATATATGAATAGACATCGATTGTACTGAAATGATGCAATCAGATACAGTACCTAGTAATCGGCTTCTTGCTAACAGAGGCTGGTGATTTCCCGGTGTCTTTACCAGCTGCAACCTATAAAAGTACCATGAGGAACTAACCACTGCACTACTCACATCGGTGGGAGGATCGTCCGCGGATTCTACCATAGTAGGACCTGAAGGAGAGAGTAGCTCAAGCGACACCGCACCGTGTGACATGGAAGTGGCTGACCCCACAGGAACATGTTCATACGTCTCAAACGTATCTATAATTTCTGATGTTCCATGTTGATATTATACCAATTGTTACATGTTTTATATACACTTCATAGCATTTTTATGCATTTTCTGGGACTAACCTATTAACAAGATGCCACAGTGCCAGTTCCTGTTTTCTGCTGTTTTTGTATTCCAGAAAAGCTAGTATGGAAATATTCTCGGAATTGGACGAAATTTGGACAGAACCTCCTATTTTTCCAACACGAAGACGGAGCCCAGAGGAGAGACGGAGGAGGCCACGTGGCACCCACACCATGGGGCCGCGCGGGCCCCCTGCTGCACCGTGGGGTGGTGTGGGCCCACGTGGCTCTGCAGCCGCCGCCCTTTCGCCTATTTATTCTTCCCGACGCGAAAACCCTAAAGTCCCGAGCCATTATCCATGAAAAGTTCCAGAGACGCCGCCGCCGTCAACCCTAGCTCGGGAGGGTTCAGAAGCTCTTCTCGGCATCCTGCCGGAGAGGGGAATCATCACCGGAGGGCTCTACATCACCATGCCTGCCTCCGGAGTGATGCGTGAGTAGTTCATCCTTGGACTATGGGTCCATGGCAGTAGCTAGATGGTTGTCTCTCCACTTTATGCTATCATGTTTAGATCTTGTGAACTGCCTATCATGATCAAGATCATCTTATTGTAATGCTACATGTTGTGTTTGCTGGGATCCGATGAATATTGAATACTATGTCAAGTTGATTATCAATCTATCTTATATGTTATTTATGATCTTGCATGCTTTCCGTTACTAGTAGATGTTTTGGCCAAGTAGATGCTTGTAACTCCAAGAGTGAGTATTTATGCTAGATAGTGGGTTCATGCCTCCGGTAATCTGGGAGAGTGACAATAACTTCTAAGATTGTGGATGTGATGTTGCCACTAGGGATAAAATAACCGATGCTTAGCATAAGGGTGCGCCGTTAGGTCTAATGCATTTGTTTACATTACGCACATTACTTAATGCAATTATCCGTTGCTTGCAACTTAATACCAACGGGGACTCGGTATGACAACCTGGCGGTGGATTATTAGTCATAGACGCTGTTGGATAACGGTATATGTATTTTGTCGTAATGCCCACATGAATATCATAGTAATCATCATGTCATATATGCATTGTCATGCGCTCAATATTTTGTCAATTGCCCAGCTCTAATTTGTTCACCCAGCATGTTAGTTTTCTTTTATGGAGAGACACCACTAGTGAACTGTGGACCCCGGTCCATTCTTTTACACTGATAATACAACCAACTGCAAACACTGTTCCTTTTCATTCTCTGCAATTTACTACTGTTTTCCACACCATACATTTAATCCTTTGTTTTCAGCAAGCCGGTGAGATTGACAACCTCACTGTTTCGTTGGGGCAAAGCAATTTGATTGTGTTGTGTGCAGATTCCACGTCGGTGCCGGATTCCCTGGTGTTGCGCCGTGCCATATTCCGCCACCAACAACCTTCAGAAGTGATTTCTTGCTCCTACTGGTTCGATTAAACCTTGGTTTCATACTGAGGGAAAACTGCTGCTACACTGCATCATACCTTCCTCTTGGGGTCTCCCAACGAACGTGTGATCCACGCAATCACATGTCCACTGCTGGATGCACTGGCTGACAACGGCTTGCGATACATAGCCGAAGAGCGCGAGCTACTTCCCAATGGTAAATCGATTCTGTGAACCTGGAACGATGACTCCAGCGTCTCTGGAAGATAGCTTTTGCTTGAGTACGACACAACAAATCTATTTTTTTTTAAACCAGTTGATACGTCTCAAACGTATCTATCATTTCTGATGTTTCATGTTGATATTATACCAATTGTTACATGTTTTATATACACTTCATAGCATTTTTATGCATTTTCTGGGACTAACCTATTAACAAGATGCCACAGTGCCAGTTCCTGTTTTCTGCTGTTTTTGTATTCCAGAAAAGCTAGTTTGAAAATATTCTCGGAATTGGACGAAACTTGGACAGAACCTCCTATTTTTCCAACACGAACACGGAGTCCAAAGGAGAGACGGAGGAGAGCTACGGGGCACCCACCACCATGGGGCCGCGCGGGCCCCCCTGCCGCGCCATGGGGTGGTGTAGGGCCCACGAGCCAGCCGCCGCCCTTTCGCCTATTTATTCCTCCCGACGCGAAAACCCTAAATACCCGAGCCATTATCAACGAAAAGTTCCAGAGACGCCGCCGCCATCAACCCTAGCTCGGGAGGGTTCAGAAGCTCTTCCCGGCACCCTGCCGGAGAGGGGAATCATCACCGGAGGGCTCTACATCACCATGCCTGCCTCCGGAGTGATGCATGAGTAGTTCATCCTTGGACTACGGGTCCATGGCAGTAGCTAGATGGTTGTCTCTCCACTTTATGCTATCATGTTTAGATCTTGTGAGCTGCCTATCATGATCAAGATCATCTTATTGTAATGCTACATGTTGTGTTTGCTGGGATCCGATGAATATTGAATACTATGTCAAGTTGATTATCAATCTATCTTATATGTTATTTATGATATTGCATGCTTTCCGTTACTAGTGGATGCTTTGGCCAAGTAGATGCTTGTAACTCCAATAGTGAGTATTTATACTAGATAGTGGGTTCATGCCTCCGGTAATCTGGGAGAGTGACAATAACTTCTAAGATTGTGGATGTGCTGTTGCCACTAGGGATAAAATAACCGATGCTTAGCTTAAGGGTGCGCCGTTAGGTCTAATGCATTTGTTTACATTACTTAATGCAATTATCCGTTGCTTGCAACTTAATACCAACGGGGAACTTGGATGACAACCTGGCGGTGGATTATTAGGCATAGACGCTGTTGGATAACGGTCTATGTATTTTGTCGTAATGCCCATATGAATATCATAGTAATCATCATGTCATATATATGCATTGTCATGCGCTCAATATTTTGTCAATTGCCAGCTGTAATTTGTTCATCCAGCATGTTAGTTATCTTTTATGGAGAGACACCACTAGTGAACTGTGGACCCCGGTCCATTCTTTTACACTGATAATACAACCAACTGCAAACATTGTTCCTTTTCATTCTCTGCAATTTACTACTGTTTTCCACACCATACGTTTAATCCTTTGTTTTCAGCAAGCCGGTGAGATTGACAACCTCACTGTTTCGTTGGGGCAAATTAGTTTGATTGTGTTGTGTGCAGATTCCACGTTGGTGATCGAGTAACGGCGCCACCAACAACCTTCAGAAGTGATTTCTTGCTCCTACTGGTCGATTAAACCTTGGTTTCATATTGAGGGAAACTGCTGCTACACTGCATCATACCTTCCTCTTGGGGTCTCCCAACGAATGTGTGATCCACGCAATCACCAGTGCAGCCAACTATCTTGGAATGGAGTTTCCCCCCGAGCAGAATGAACAATCTCATCAACTGACAAATGAGACGATCGTCCAGAACGAAGGAGACTGATAAGAGGTTTGCCCACAATTTCACGCCCAACTCTGTCAAAAAAGACAAATTCTGCTTCCTTTTCATCATCCGTTGCCATGAAGCATATGCGGTGCTGATACGTCTCAAACGTATCTATAATTTTTGATGTTCCATGCATGTTTTATATCAATTGCCACATGTTTTATATACACTTTATATCATATTATGACATTTATTGGACTAACCTACTAATAGTTGTCAAAAGTGCACAATGTTCTTGTTTTATACTTTAATGTGTAGAAATTATCAAAATTGGGTAAAGGAAACCTTGTTGGAGTTGAATCGGGACCTTCCTGAAATCTGTCTGAAAACGTTTTTCGGAGATTGTCACATACCGGACAGAAGACGACGTCAAACAGAAAAAGTCTAGTCGCGAAAGTTGCGGGGAATTTTCTGCCAATCGATCTGGACTTAAAATTCGCCTAATTCCGAGTTCGGACGCTCCAGATATTGCCGCTCTACCGAAACCCTAAAGGAGATGACGGGAATCCGAGAGCATATATAAGGAGAGGAAACGTAACTCGTGGGGAGGCCCCCATACCACGAATTTTCCTCCTCCGAGGCAGCCGTCTTGGGGAGGAGAACCTCCTTCATAGCAGCACCATCTCCAAGGGCCGCCGCCGCCGCCGCCGCCAAGGGCCGCCGCCGCCACCGCGCCATGGCTGCCGCCGGCCTCCGCCTCCACTCCGGGCTGCACCTCTCCATCAAGCTCCTCATCACCATAACCATGCGTGAGTAGTTTCCCTCGGGGCTGAGGGCTCATGCCGGTAGCTATGTGGTTTATCTCTCTCTCCGATGGTGTGATCTTTATGTGATCATTAGCTTTGTAATCTAGTTGAATCCATAAATGTTACTCTTCATTATCTTATATGCTACTTGAGTTGTTTTATTAATGTAAACTCCGGAGTCACCTTTGTCCCACGGTGCGAAGTTGACAGTGTGCGCACCTGTGTGGCTCTTAGGCTAAAGATTACAGGAATACTTATCATGAGTTATTATTTGTGTTGGATGTCTCTATGAAATTGTGGTGTTTGTCTAGTACTATTTTAGGGCGCTCAAGTTGACAGTGTGGGGTTCCCTAGATGTGGAATGCGACTTTAAGGTGTGCTTTTATAGCCCTACGCAGTGGATTGGTGTTCGTTATCCAACGAGAGAATAATTCAGAGTAGCATAGTGAAGAGGAAATATCTATGTATTCAATTATATTATTATTGTTGAGAGTGTCCACTAGTGAAAGTATGATCCCTAGGCCTTGTTTCTAAGCATTGAAACACCGTTTACAACCAGTTCTGCTACATGTTTGCTTGCTGCCATTTTTATTTCAGATTGCAATTACCACTTATAATCATCCATATCACTTGTATTTTAATATCTCTTCGCCGAACTAGTGCACCTATACATCTGACAAGTGTATTAGGTGTGTTGGGGACACAAGAGACTTCTTGTATCTTAATTGCAGGGTTGCTTGAGAGGGATATCTTTGACCTCTACCTCCCTGAGTTCGATAAACCTTGGGTGATTCACTTAAGGGAAACTTGCTGCTGTTCTACAAACCTCTGCACTTGGAGGCCCAACACTGTCTACAAGAATAGAAGCGTGCGTAGACATCAAGCTATTTTCTGGCGCCGTTGCCGGGGAGGTAAGGTAAAAGGTACTCACATCCTTGGCTACTAAGCTATTTTCTAGCACTGTTGCCGGCGTGTGAGTGCTCGAAGGTATTTCCTTTAGATCCTGCAGTTTATCTTTTTGTTTCTTGTTTTTATTTCACTAGTTAGGCTTAATGGAAAACAACAACAAAATTAGAGAGCTTTATGAAATTTATCTTGAGTTAGGACATGATGTGTTTGAAGAGAAAATTAAAAAACCTATGGAAATTTGTTTGCATAATAGTGGTAGCAATGTTATTACTATAAATTCTTTGAACACCATTATTGCTAATGCTATGGAAAAGTCTAAGCTTGGGGAAGCTGGTTTTGATGAATATGATATTTTCAGTCCCCCAAGTTTTGAGGAGAAAATTTTCTTTGATGATACTTTGCCTCCAATTTATGATGATTATAATGATAGTGGTATTTTGGTGCCACCTACTATGGAGGATAAAGTTTATTATGATTATACTATGCCTGCAATTTATGATGATTACAATGATGGTTGTGATAGTTTTACTCCCACTATTACTAATAAAATTGATTATGCTTATGTGGAGAGTAATGATACTTTTGTGCATGTGGATCATGATAAGAATGCTTTATGTGATAGCTATATTGTTAATTTTGTTCATGATGCTACTGAAAATTATTTGAGAGAGGAAAATATGGTTGTAGAAATTTTCATGTTACTAAATCCTCTCTTTATGATGAAGGTTTTGAGCTTTCTCTTGATTTGCTTTTATTTGATGGTTACTTTAAACCTACTGGTCATTATGAGAGAGGGAGACATGGATTCATACATCACAATAATATTAAGTCTCTCTCTTTATGTTGAAATTTTGAAGTTGCACTTGTTTTGCCTTCCTATGCTAGTCACTTTGTGCTTCATTGATTTATTTTCTTACAAGATTCCTTTGCATAGGAAGTGGGTTAGACTTAAATGTGTTTATATTTGCTTCTTGATGCTTCTTATATTCAACTCTTATACATATGAGAGCATCAAAATTATCATGCCTAGCTAAAAGGCTTTAAAGAAAAGCGCTTGTGGGAGACAACCCATTGTTTTATTTCTGTAATTTTTTTTATTGAGTCAAGGTGTTGTTTACTTCTGTAGCAACTCCTTTGTATCTTTATTTTCGTATTGTTGTGCCAAGAAGAGTCTCTAATGATAAGATGATGATTGCTGCGCAGGAACAGATTTCTGCTGTTCACCGTATTAATTCTCTAAAATCACAGAACGTGAATTAAATCTGAAATTTTTGTGCGTAATCCTGATATATGTATGCATCTTTCGTTAGTTCAAAGTTTTTCGATCTGAGCATCGTAAGTGCCTCGAAAAAATTCGTCTTTGCGGACTGTTCTGTTTTAGACAGATTATGTCTTTTATTTTGCATTCTCTCTTTTACTAGTGTTGAGTGGAAGAGCTTCACATAACATCAGTGGCAGTAGCTAATGTTTAAAGTAACGGTCATATTGCGTCTTTACAGAACATGTGAGTTTTTGATTGTGCACTAACCCTCTAATGAGAATTACTTTGAGTTTGGTGTGGCGGAAGTTTTCAAGGGTCAAGAGGAAGAGTGATATAATAGGATGGAGAAGAGTGAAGAGCTTAAGCTTGGGGAGGCTCCCATGGATCTCCCCAGCATATTTCAAGAAGACTCAAGCGTCTAAGCTTGGGGATGCCGGCATCCCCTTCTTCATCGCAAAATTATCAGGTCATCTCTAGTGAAACTATATTTTAATTCTTTCACATCATATGTGCTTTTCTTGGAGCGTCTGTGTGCTTTTATTTTCAGTATGTTTTTTATTTTCTGATCAACTTGATTGGATCCTAGCATTCTTGATTGGGAGAGAGACACGCTCCGCTTTTTCATTGAATACTCCTATTCTTCACTTATACTTGTTGAGTATTCTTTCTAGCGCTGTTCAGCTTTTAGCTTGTTTTCATGTATCTCTTGTCAGAGCTATTAGTTCTTTTAAAGAAAGTACTCTCTTGCTTCACTTATAATTGTTTGGAGAGTTATTGAAATAAGTTGATTGGTGTTTGGTTGGAACAGAAAATGTTGCATGTGGTAATGGTATAATGGAAAAGATTACATATCTTGTAGATCACACTTGGATAATTTGATACTTGTCAATTGTTTTGAGTTAACAAGTAGTCATGATTAAACTTTTGCATCATGTAGTTAAAGCCCATTAGTGAAGAACTACCGTAAAGCTTGTTGAAATTTGGTTTGCATGAGTGGTATTCTAAGGTCTAGATATTTTCTAGTAAAAGGGTTTGGTTAACAAGGAAGACAGTGTGAGTCTTATAATCTTGCAATATGTTTCATATAAGTCTTGGTGTACGGTTGATATCTGTGTTTGCTTATAACCTTGCTAGCCTAAACTCTGTACTGAGAGGGAATGCTTCTCGTGCATCCAAATCCTTGAGCCAAAATCCATGCCATTTGTGTCCACCATAACTACCTATATGTGGTATTTCCTTGCCACTCCAAGTAAATTTTTCATGTGCTACCTTTAAACTATTCAAAATTATTACTCCTTTTTGTGTCAATGTTTACCAAGCTCATGAGGACGGGGTGGATGTCTTTATGTCACTGTCAAACAGACTTTACCACCGGACTAGCGGCATATACATCCGCTTATCCATTAATTTTGCAAAAAGAGCTGGCAACGGGGTGCCCAGTCCCAATTAATTACAACTTTAACCGCTTAATTCTCTTCACATTTTTGCCCTGATTTATCAGTCAAGCAATGACAACAGTGAAATATCTGCATGTGTAAACAAAAGAGAAAGAGGGATGATCTGCCTTGCTGGTAGAAATAACGTCCTTCATGGGAGCCGCTCTTAAAAGTCTGGTTGGCAGGGGTCATATTGTACTTTCCATTTTCTGATTCGTTGACAATTAACAAAACCTCTCAAAACTTATTTTTACTCTCTATATGATTTCAAAAACTTAAAAAGCTCTAGCACATGATTTAATCCCTGCTTCCCTCTGCGAAGGGCCTTTCTTTTACTTTTATGTTGAGTCAGTTTTCCTACTTCTTTCTATCTCACAAGCAAACACTAGTGTCAACTTTGGTACAACAATTTTATATGCTAGATATTGACTTATTATATTGCTTTGTGTTGACAATATCCATGAGATAAATATGTTGAAAGTTGAAGCAAATGCTGAAGCTTAAATCTTCCTTTGTGTTGGTTAAATACCTTTTACTAGAATCTATTGCTTTATGAGTTAACCTTATGTAAACTGTGGATACAATGTCTCCAAAGTACTATTCATGAAAAGTTTAGCTTGTATATTCAGTTGTTTACTCATTATCTATTTGGTAGCAAACTATAGACCATTGACTTGGATCACTTCATTCATTCATATGTGCTTTACAATACTATATGATCAAGATTATGATGGTAGCATGTCACCTCAAAAATTATTTGTTTTATCGTTTACCTACTCGAGGACGAGTAGGAACTAAGCTTGGGGATGCTTGATACGTCTCAAACGTATCTATAATTTTTGATGTTCCATGCATGTTTTATATCAATTGCCACATGTTTTATATACACTTTATATCATATTATGACATTTATTGGACTAACCTACTAATAGTTGCCAAAGTGCACAATGTTCTTGTTTTACACTTTAATGTGTAGGAATTATCAAAATTGGGCAAAGGAAACCTTGTTGGAGTCGAATCGGGACCTTCCTGAAATCTGTCTGAAAACGTTTTTCGGAGATTGTCACGTACCGGACAGAAGACGACGTCAAACAGAAAAAGTCTAGTCGCGAAAGTTGCGGGGAATTTTCTGCCAATCGATCTGGACTTAAAATTCGCCTAATTCCGAGTTCACGCTCCAGATATCGCCGCTCTACCGAAACCCTAAAGGAGATGACGGGAATCCGAGAGCATATATAAGGAGAGGAAACCTAACTCGTGGGGAGGCCCCCATACCACGAATTTTCCTCCTCCCAGGCAGCCGTCTTGGGGAGGAGAACCTCCTCCATAGCAGCACCATCTCCAAGGGCCGCCGCGCCGCCTCCACGGGCCGCCGCCGCCACCGCGTCGTGGCTGCCGCCGGCCTCCGCCTCCACTCCGGGCTGCACCTCTCCATCAAGCTCCTCATCACCATGACCATGCGTGAGTAGTTTCCCTCGGGGCTGAGGGCTCATGCCGGTAGCTATGTGGTTTATCTCTCTCTCCCATGGTGTGATCTTTATGTGATCATGAGCTTTGTAATCTAGTTGAATCCATAGATGTTACTCTTCATTATCTTATATGCTACTTGAGTGGTTTTATTAATGTAAACTCCGGAGTCACCTTTGTCCCACGGTGCGAAGTTGACAGTGTGCGCACCGTGTGTGGCTTTTAGGCTAAAGATTACAGGAATACTTATCATGAGTTATTATTTGTGTTGGATGTCTCTATGAAATTGTGGTGTTTGTCTAGTACTATTTTAGGGCGCTCAAGTTGACAGTGTGGGGTTCCCTAGATGTGGAAGCGACTTTAAGGTGTGCTTTTATAGCCCTACGCAGTGGATTGGTGTTCGTTATCCAACGAGAGAATAATTCAGAGTAGCATAGTGAAGAGGAAATATCTATGTATTCAATTATATTATTATTGTTGAGAGTGTCCACTAGTGAAAGTATGATCCCTAGGCCTTGTTTCTAAGCATTGAAACACCGTTTACAACCAGTTCTGCTACATGTTTGCTTGCTGTCATTTTTATTTCAGATTGCAATTACCACTTATAATCATCCATATCACTTGTATCTCTTCGCCGAACTAGTGCACATATACATCTGACAAGTGTATTAGGTGTGTTGGGGACATAGGAGACTTCTTGTATCTTAATTGCAGGGTTGTTTGAGAGGGATATCTTTGACCTCTACCTCACTGAGTTCGATAAACCTTGGGTGATTCACTTAAGGGAAACTTGCTGCTGTTTTACGAAACTCTGCACTTGGAGGACCAACACTGTCAACAAAAATAGAAGCGTGCGTAGACATCAGTACCTGTGTAAGATAAAACAAAACAACGGGGAACAGTAGCACCACCTAAAATGCCAAGCATAAAGACACCGGTATAGGCAGGCACCTTGGTACTGCATCCGTTCCCGAACAGCTTGAATTAAGGCATCTGTATGCAGTCCCAGAGGGGACAATAGTCTTGTGGCAAAGGTTACAGGAGGTGAACCACCAGCGCTGAGATGGACCCAGCCTTGTCAGCGTCACGGAGACAAAGAAGCGTGATTCCTAGCCCAGCATGATAGTTAAAAGTAAGCGAAATGAACCATAGGCCAACACAGTAAGAGAAGTAGCGCAAGTGAGACAAAAATTCACCTGATGATCATATGGGTTCATGGCCAGCAATTCGTCCAGTCTTCGTCTCTAGTTCCACCTGTGCCTTAACCTCAGCAACGGTTTGTCCAGGTACCCATATCAATCACACCATCGCCATCAAAGACTGACGCTCGCTCACCCAAAGGACCACACTAATCTGGTGACCACTACAGGCACAAAAAATTCCAGAACATTAGAATGTAATAGGCAAAGCCTGAACAGAGGTGAAGGCACTCACGTTATGTCTTTGATATGGATGGTCCTTTTGATTGAAGGATTTGCCCGGCTAAAAGTGTGGTATGAAATGATTTGGCCAAGCACATCTATTAGAAAATAAACAGGATACTTAGTAAGGTGAGAAAAGCCCCCCATCAGACATGTAGGACAAATGATATGAAGAACTATCTGTGAAGCGCTCTGGGTAATCTTTAGGATTAGGAAAGTGTGATAGCGGAGTGAGAGCATATGTACAAAAGGGGAATTCAATTTCTAGATCAGCCTGCTCTTGCACAGTAGTGAATCTTGTAAACTTGATCATGTATCGAGCCTCGACTGGTCTGAAATTATACTTGGGATCACATACATGGAAGTTGGAGATAATATATGCATGTCCCTCTTGGATCTTGTCAATGAAAGCAGTAACATTTTCCTTCCATATATCAGCATACATATGGTTGCCCTACATAAAAGTAAAGCATAGGATGAGTGACATGGATACAACATAGTAGGAATCATATAAAGTAAACTGTTGATACAAAAAGGCATTTACCTCGGAATCCAGCAGGACCATATCAGTGTGTTTTATTTCCCCAGTGTCTACTGCTCCGCGGTGGTGCCACAGACGTGAAACATACACCGAGACAGATGATCCTCTGCCCCTTTTAACCACCTTGTCAAGGGAACTGATAACCACCATCTACATGATACAGTAAAACATACCAAGCATCAGGCACAAATGAACTAAGAGACAAAATACCACCTCCATTACAATTGTGGTGCTGATAAACATGTTATAATTTAATACCTAGCATGACAAAACACAAAGGAGAACCAGCCCGTAAGAAAGATACAAAAGAGGTAACTGGTAGCAGGAACAACAAAAAATGGTGCAAGGCATAGAAGACTTGGACCACGGAACACAAAAGAGGTAAGTGATACCAGGGACGGCAAAAGACAGATGGGACTGCTAGCGCAAAGGCTAATATGTATTGGCAGAGAAGAGTTGGACCACAGATAAGACATGGGTTAAACTGGAGCAGAATGATATAGATGAAATATATTATTACTCATGGATGGAAGTGGCAAGAAGATGCGGATGCATGCAAAGAGGCGGCCTTCTAAAAAGGCAACATGGGTGGGCATCCAACACAGTAGGCAAAAGAGAACAACACAACATGATGGACCAGAGCTATGTACAATCTGTATGCATATTTAAGTAAGGGACACTGTCAGAGCAATCCGGCAGACCGGAAAACCTCTGGATACACAATGTTCTTTGTTTCTGATCCACAGGTCCCGTCATCATTTTCTACCAGAATTTTCAAACATTTTCTAGCGGTCACACGAGACACGGCAACATACAACTGCCCGTGAGTAAATGTTGGCTTCCTTAGGTACAGACCAACGGCGGACAAAGTTTGGCCCTGGCTTTTGTTGATAGTCATGGCATAGCATAGACGGATCGGGACATGCCGGCGCATAAGAGTGAAAGGCCATTTGGTTTTTTAGCTGTGAATTCTATCCTAGGAATATAAACAATGTCACCAATGTGTGAATCGGTGATGATGACAGCCTCAATCACTCGATCTGCCAAGGTCTTAATAATGAGACGGGTACCATTGCACAGGCCATTTGCTTGACTAAGATTTCTAAGAAGCATTATAGGAGCACCTTCTTTTAAAACTATTTTATGGCGAGGGAAATTAATGACACTTTGAGCATTCAAAAATTCAGTGGTATAAAACTGGTCCATGCCACGTACAGCATCACCGCTGCTAGCTAGAGAATCAGCACTTAGGTATTCTCTACTATCAGAAGGAACCATGGACAACACAAAGTCGTTAATCTCCTCAGTAACCTCATTGGTAGGTGTCAGGATAGCCCTCTGCTGTAGGTACACAGACTTATCATAGTTTTGCAAGAAATCGGTGTAAGTGGAGTCAACGATGGCAGCAATTTTGTTACCGTCCGTATGAATGAGCAAGTCATCAGGAATCTTAATCCAAGTTGATTCCGATTCATTTTCACGTCTATGAGTTGGCAACTTTCCTTCGCCACTGTCTAAAACCCATTTACTAAACAAGGCAATTTCTTGTTGCGTCAAATCGTCCGCATCAGGATTAGCCAAACGCATATTTCATGACAACCGCAAAACCTGTACATGTTGCCATAGCGGCGAATGTGTGATAGTCGCGGTTACTATCTGTGGTCTAGTGCCCCCCTCAATAACATGTAATATTTGTCTACGACCCCCACCCAAAACAATAACCATCCCCCCAAATGGAATGTTCGCAAGCAATGGTTCATCCTCAGAAAGCACATCACGTAAACTTCTATCCAATGCTTCAAAACATATTCTATTTGTCATAAGAACCTTGTCCCAAATTACCAATGATGTCTGTTTAAGAAGTTCGCTTAGATGTGTACCTCGTTTGATGTCACAAAGAGTGGTCTCGTCAATCAGAATCGGGATTTTAAAGCGTGAGTGAGCCGTCCTGCCCCCTGGCAGTAGCAAGCTAGCAACACCTGAGGAGGCAACGGTCAACACAATTTTACTTTGTCCTCTAAGATGAGCAACAATAGCATTCCAAAGATAAGTTTTTCCAGTTACACCAAATCCAGAAACAAAGAAAAAACCAGGTTTTTGTTCCGAAACAGATTTCATAATTTGATCGTAAGCTTTGGTTTGGTCAGCATTAAGGTTACCAAGTAGCAAGACAGATTGTTGGGCAAGTTCGGCGCTATTGTAAGACATTTCATCATGAATCAAGCGGTTATTAAAACGGGCTCCATCACAGGCTGTTTTAGGAGGCAAATTGAACTTGTCTATAGAGGAGCCATTTTTAATGAAGACCTCAGCCAATTCTGTAAGCAACATATCTCGAAGTCTGTCTACGGAGACAACATAATTTGGATTGTGTAGAGCACGCCTTAAATCATGTTGTTAGTCGTCGGCTAAGCCAAGCCAGTAACGTTCAAAAAAGTTTCTCTCATCCTTCACACCACAATGAATAAGCATTGTCACAAATAACTGGCGCAAACGCCGGCCAAACCCCCACACCAGAGCCTCGTCAAATTTTGTGTACCATTCATTGTCGTCACCTAATAAACCACGGGCAGCACATGCCTCTTTAAAAGTACTATAAGCACGACCCCCATAAGTCCTAAGGTCTTGAAAATATGTTGCACCCTTCACAATCATCAGGAGTGTCCGCAGAAAGTATAGTTTGCCTAAAGCCGGATTCACATAATATACATGTCCCACAACCTCCCTGCTACCGCCCTTTGAGGGCTCATTTGGTACACGCGGAAAACGGGGGGATCCGCTCCCTTTCCCTGGGTGGATATTCCACGGGATGAATTGACCCGGGGTAGCCCACCAGGGCCATTTGGGCGTCGAGGTGGGGAGGGAGCCCAGCCCTTTCCACGCGTTTTCCCTGGGTGGGAATTCCACGACCCTACAGGTCGGGGAGGGATTCCTCGCTTGCTTTGTCTCTCTCGTGCGACAGAGAGGTGGCGGCGCTGGGTGCGTCCCCTTCCTCCGGCAGTCCGGCGACCGGGAGAGCGCTGCGAATCCATGTCCAGATCCCTCTAGCGACGGCCCGACCTCCTCCAGAGACGGCCCGGCCTCCTCCTCCTCCGTGCTTTGATCTCCTTCACAGCAAGCGACGATGGCCACCGCGTGTTCTCCCTGTCGATAGCCGCGAAGCCCGCCGCCAACCCTCAATCACGATCCTCTTCCGGTGAGGAACTTCGCCTCGCAATCTCCTTCCTCCCCCACCCTCAACCCTAGCCCCATCCATCCCCATAGCTTGCTAGTGGATACGACCTACCTTCCTATCTCTGTATACAGATCTACCCGCCATCTTGCTCTGTTAATTATACCTCACCATTTGTATCATTTGATTTGGTTGCAGGGCGATGGATTTTGGAGTCCACTATGACATAGATGACCAGCGTTAGGGGCAATTTCATCTCTTCCACTGCCCTACTCGTATTTATTTGTGTGATACTCAATCTTGCATCTGTGGTTTGGATAGTAGGGTACAAAAGCAACATTTTATGATTGATAGCTTCAACGATTGTTGAAATTCTAGTTTGTCTTTGATCTTGGCACATCAGTGGAATCATGGGTGATATAGGTTATATGCTGAGCGTCTTTTAAACGTTGTCGCTGCCCAAAAGGTGGAGTAAATTGTCTGCATGCATTTTCAGCATGACCATTAATTTAATTGCTTCAAAAGAAAATTTTATTGAGCTTTAGAGGTGAACTTTCATGGATTAACCACTGTGTACTGTGCTACTAAGATACCATCTCCCTGTCAGCCATGATTTGCAGCTATTGTGTGAAAACAAGTAGCCAGAACAGATTAATCTATGGATCTGCTTTCAGAGCATCATCACATCATGTGTGATTAGGACTCTCTAGGAAGGGAACAATCCCTAGAAATAGTTATAATGATCATTTTATATCGATTTTCTTGGTTCCTGGCGGAAGAATAAACAAGTCCTAATGGTTTTTTTTTTCCATTCGTCACTTTACAAAGCAGCTGCGAATGTATTCTGCGTGTTGGAAGAAGGATCAGTTGACTGGGTTTAGTTTAGTTGCTAGGAGTAGCAGGAGATGCTAATGAAGTTGATTTTGCACTGCAAGGTACTTCTTTTGCTAGGAGCAACATAATTGTTGGAATGCCTTGAGGAGGCCGGCGATGTCAGCGACGTGGGCACGACATGGAGGTGCCGTACTCGGAGTTGAAGAGGATGTGCCGGCTGTCGAAAGCGAGACCGGTCGGCCCGCCAGGCCTGTGATCGTCGCGAGGATGCTGACACCCGGCGCGGTAATGTCAGACTGCAACACACAACACACAGGCTTCATAGATCTTGGTCCTGATCAACACACACCCAACAGTCCATGCTTATTTGTACTAGATTTCTAACCCTCGATGTTGCATTATTTGTGCGACTTTGCATGTATAATATGTGATCTGTATGACTTGATGTGTGTTAAATTATATTGTTATTTTGCTAATTATCCGTGTATTTATGGTTCTTCACGTTTCCTTAAAATTTCTGAATTATTCCCCATCTTTTTGATTAATTTGTATTTATATTCCTTGATTTTGTAAGGAGAAATTCATAATTTTTAATTAGTTTCAAAGTGAATTAAATTTCATTTTTTTTAAAGTTACAGATTTTCTAAAAAAAATGACATTGATTTTCCAAAATATATAGCTTTCGCTGGCTGATCAGTGATCATGCTAAAATTAGATCTGTGGCACTAACCTGACTGTGAGTTATCCTCTCCCCTTGTTAACCAAACTCACGTGGGGATATTCTCCCGTGGGGGAAGGGGATCCCCTGTGCATGTGGAAATCCCCCCTCGTGGGATTAGCACCCTGGGAAAATTTCCCCTTGCAACCAAATTAGCCCTGATGCCATGATCTACTCGCTGAATCCCACGTCCACTCAGTTGGAAAGTCACTATATGTTGTTGGCTACAAACCATTCTGTTAACGCAGTTTTTCTTAGGAAGTCAGAATCTACAAATTTAGTGAGATCCGCACCTGCCCGGAAACGAACAACATTCATGTTGGGCAAATGAACAGGCAAGCGTTCAACGGCTGGAAACTTAGTGTGTATGCTGAACCCAAATATACGCCAAAAGGCGTCCTGTTCACATATGTAACGTCACTGGATTTACTCAGCCACCTCATCTACAGGCTCACTACGAGAAGCGTTACCTGGACCAACTCTGCCATTTATCTTTTGAAACAAAACCTTGGAAAAATCAGGGCCTTTTGTAACATATTTGAACAGATACTTCATCACTTGGGTTTTATTGCACCATTCAACATTTATGTGAGCTTGGTATTTTTTCAACATGGCCATGTTGTAGGGCACAACATATCTATTATCAAGGTAGTGACCATTTTTGTAAACCGTCCGACCATTGTCACGACGTCTATATAAAGCAAAACCATTAGCATCGATTGTTGTTTCTGGCTGAAAATCTTTTGGAAAATATTTGGAACACACACCATTTTTCATGCATACACACTTGTCATTCATTTCACCACAAGGGCCATGCATCATAAATTCAGAAACCAAGCAATACCCCAACGGATCCTCAATAGGGTCAGGGATTTCAGCAGAAATAAAAGAATCGATAGCTTCTGTAGTTACCTTAGGATCTTCCTTGAACCATACAAGTATATGAGCGTGTGGAAGTCCCTGCTTCTGGAACTCAACGGTATACAGAACTGTAAGAAAAAGGAACACATGTCAAGCATCAATCTAACAGTAGAACAATGGCATGGAACCTTATAGAGTAAACCATACCAGCTTTCACAGGGCTTAATGCCCTGCCAGATCTAATGTCATCTATATATTCAGCTAGCTTCATGTGGTAAACTCTAACGACAATGTCAGCTCTATCAGTAGGCTTCTGACCAGGTTCAGACAACAGCGCCTCTGTAATCTCTGGCCATTTTGGGTTACATGTAAATGTCATGAAAATATCGGGTGCACCATGAACCCGGCAAATGGCTAGCCCATCCTGAAAATTTTCTAAGAAGTAACGGCGCCCCCCTGTGTGGCTAGAGGGTAACACAGTTTTTTCCTAGACTGCTCCCATCAATACAACCATTGCCGACTGCATCCGTAATGCACTGCATGTTATCGGCTCTGAAAGTATCTTGGTTTTTTAAGATAAACCACAAGCGTCCTTCATCAATACACGCACGAGCATCAACAACAGACTGTGAAGACAGAAGTCCATAGCACAAATAAGGGTTTGACTGGTCCAGCCTATAGTGACAAACATAACAATAATAATCTTGCATGGTCATTTTCTCACGAACAGATCTACCTCTGGCAACACCAACATAGGGAACGCCCAATTGGAACCCACGTTCTGCGTATGTAAATAGCAAAGGATATTGAAGAGGCATATAGGCTGGGTGCAAGGAATTAATTTGTTTTAGCCCAGATTCTTTACAATGAACAATAATGTCACGCGAAGAGGTCTCTACCGTGAAGTCACCAACAACCAAAGCAGCAAGCTCATTAGAAGTGGGTAAACTGAACTGAGGACTCTCACCATCGACAGGGCCTATCAAACGTATAGCAATTTCTTCATTTCCATGATCTTTTAAACGATCTCTTCCTGCCCTGAATTCTTGCACCAAGGGATTGTATGTATTAAGCATCTTCATGAGGCCCTCAACAATGTTTTCGTCCAGTTGACCTGATGTATTGTCGTCCGGGTTTAAGGCTCGAATCCTATTCTAAACCTAATTGTTCGTGTCATATATATAAAGCTCACAGAACTTCGGGTTAGGTATGGCATCGCCCGAATCTAAGGGCTGTAACAGGCTCTCAACCCCTCTCGGGAGCAAAGAGCCCATACGATGACAAACACTACCACTGATCTTGAAAATAGGAGGGCCCCTACTATTATTAACCGAACGGTCTATGGTGGCGCCCATCAAAGTAAATGCAAACAGGCAATTGTACTGTCTGATTTTTTGTATAAACTGTTTGGCACGATGATTCCCATCAAATTTCATGAGTCCTCTCAAATAATCAGGAGGTTTGGCAAAGGAAGGAACATGGACCTTCCCACCTTTACAACAAAGATTGTACACGATCCTACGCTTTCTAAAGGATGACGCCGACTTCACCCTCTCCTTGTACCAGAAAGAGGCTTTGCAATGAGAACAACGGTACCCAGGGGCACCATAGTACGACCTGCCTGCATAGGAAGCTAAACAAACCGAAGTTTGTAAGAACCAATAGGACCAAAAGACACATGGAGCAAAAACTCATGGGAGCATAACAGGTAACTACTAAATGATACCTTTCAAAGACTCAGCAAACTCGCTCTCGAAACCCTTCCAATCTTCCGGCAATGGTCCAACAACAACGTGTTCTATAATGGCAGTAGAGGGGCTGAGAACAGGCTTAAAAAAAGAAACCAAAAGAATGCAGAGGGAGGTGCCAGCGGCGCACCTGCAAAATTAGAGCGTAGCAAAGCAACTCTGGTCTTTCGACATTTGCGATACACATCAGCGACTTTGGCGGATACAGACGGGAAATAGGGATCTCCTATTTCGAAGAGCAAGGCAGCCATATAAATAAGCATCCCAGCACAACAGGAAAAGCTACACCTAATTGTCATAAACGAACAGAATACACGCCAAGGACATACGTTTCCGTTTCTGGACAGGACACGGGCGCGGGGCAATGTCCGAGACAACAACGGTAGGATGCACATTGGCACGACCTCGTCGATGGGGAGGCATACTTGACAGACCAAGCACGTCAAGTAAGCATGGGTACCCAGCCAAAACACATATGACCCTGTAGGCAAAAGCTTGAACACCAACAAAACACGAGACAAAATTATTAAATCCAAACAAACAAACATGATGCACATAACAGCGTGCATAGGAAATAGGAATAGATCCCAGGTAAAGCAGCAAAGAGAGCAAACACATCCCCTCTTTGACCCACTCTCCCTCTAAGATGGACCAGAAATCTGGAACCAAGGTTCCCCTCTCCCACCTTACAATGAAATAGAAATCAATAAACACGAATATGTAAGCAACAACTGCCATAAATCTCCAAACAGAGATGTGTTATTAATACACCAAATAAATCAAATTCTAGCCGAGGCCAATTACAATTATTATTCTCAGTTCAACAAATCTTATCCTAAGCTAGAACTGACAAGCAGCAGAGGCTAACTGGGAAGAAACAATATGCCGTTGGACGCTGGCATTTACATCTGCTGTGGTGACCGGACCGCTATCACTGGGTGCAGGTGCTACAGATCGTGCAAGCATGGCCGCCAAAACTGCAGCGGAACGCGATAGCTCTCTGTAAGAAACCATACCCTCATAATTGTAGTCTAAAACTACAAAACCATAAACCCCCTGTAGAAAATGAAGAGCTTGGAAAGCAGCCTGCTCATACAGTGACAACGAAACGCTAGGTGCTTGTGCCCAAAAGAAATGTCGTGTTGTCCGCAGAGGGTCATCGGTGCCCCTAATCTCAAGCTCAACCCCCCCGAGGAACGAACCGTCGCCCGCTATCTCACACAAGTAGGAATGGAAAGGCAAACGACACTGCCATGCAACAGCAGCCAACATCTGTACATAGGAACAGTGCATAACAAACATCCTGCGGTAATAAATAAAGACAGGAAAATGAAAATGCGCACACACACCATAGAGCAGCAAGACTGATGGCATGGTAAAGTATGAGTTCGTGTTGGCCACGTGCTTGTTAATTACCATGTTATGGGATAAAAAATTTAAACAAGACAAAAGATTTGTCATTTTCGTTAATTAAGAAGATGTTTTTTTAGAGTTTTTGCCTAAGACAAGCCCTAGGACTTCACAGGAGAGTCACTCTAGCGGAATTACATTGTCAAAATATTTAGCCCCGGCCAAAGTCCAAACTCTCGTCTCCTCTTTGATGCGAGCCATGACCACAAAGGCCAGCAAGGCAACGTGCCGGAAGACTCTAGCATTTCGCTACTTCCAAATTTCCCAAGAAATAAGCACGATGATGGAGGACATTGCCTTCCTTGCAACACCGTGGTCGAGGATGAGAGTTGAACACCAATCACTAACGTTTCGCCCAAAGCGCGTGGCAAACAGACCAATCAAGGATCTCTTTCCATATGCGTGTGGACTGTGGTGAACCAACACTTGAACAACAAGTGGTCCGCCGATTCTTGCACTTGGTTGCAAAGCGGGAAATTCCCACAATTGGACCATCCCCTTCGTTGAAACCTATCCATCGTCTAAATCCTGTTTTGCAAGGCTAACCTGTTGGATATTTGGATGATCTAGGCTGCTCTCCTAGGTCAACCTTTTCGGCTGCTACAGTAGCCGTCGTGCTACAGTAGGTCGTTTCAATGTGCCCTGCTCGGTGGCAAAAACCAACCCAAAGTGTTGGTTCCCCTGGTGTGCAGTGCTTATATATAAAGAGCTATTTTATGGAGAGGGAGGTTGCGGCTCTCAGTTTTCTTTCTCACCCCTAAGCTCTATCCACGCTCTGGCTTACCGATCAAGCCTTGCACTGAAAACACCGGGAAGAACCAAAGCACAAACTGCTCCATCCTTAGGTGGTGTGAGCATCAAGAGAAGACATGGCTGCATCTCAGGATCAAGGTAACCTGCTAATCTTCTCCTCGTGTGGCTCAAACTTAAGCTAGTTGATCCTGCTAGATTCAACATAACCAAGCAAAAAATTTGCACTTTGGGGAGGCCCATGGCTTCCAAACCGTTGTGTTGAGGGATGTAGCAACGATGGCTTCAAATTGCATTTTGTAGGCCTACTTGGCGGGGTAGCAACCATCACTAGTGAATTTCCAACGGATAGAATCGGGGTTCTCATTTGAGAGGACCACGTCGTAGAGCGATTCCCAAATGGTAATGAATTGTTGGATGTGGTCGATGTCGAAACCTTGTTGGATGTTGAAGTTATTGACCCAAAGGTTGTTCTCAAGCGTCTTCTCATCTTGTTCAAAAAAAAAGCGTCTTCTCACCGTGCAATTTTTCCTCTTGAACCCTTCTAAAAGTAATTATTGAATAATCAAGAAAATGCGTAAAAAGGAAAATTTACATTCATATCGATACAGCCAGCCGGTCACTGTGTAGTAATGAGACGATCACCAACAACTGATTTGCAGGAGAAAAATCCTATGAGACCGGGTCTATCACCCTAGCGGGATAGACCCGCCTGGATGAATGACACATGTCCGCCACGATCTCAATGCACCCAGCTCTGTTATTCCGTCTGCCCGCTCGTTCCCGACGCCGCCATTGCCGCACTCTCATCCGCGCCCCTGCCTACCCTATGCGCCGTAGGCCTTCACATCTCCGTCGGCCTGGCTTGGGCGTGGCCGGCCACCCCGTCTCCCTCGTCCGCGCTAGGCTCTAGCGCCGCCATCGCGCCCCTCGAGCTCGCGGCCAAGAGCTGCCACTGCGCCGACGGCCGCGCCCGTTCGTTCTCAGCTCCAGCGCCGCCGTCGCGCCCCTCGAGCTCGCGGCCGAGCGCTGCTGCTGCGCCGACGGCAGTAGTGTTGTAGGAGTACTAGCTTTCTAGTGTATTTGGTCCACACGTATTCCGCACGGTATGGCAGGGCACAGGCCGGCGCGCCTCCTCGCCCCAGCCCAGCCGGCCAGGCAGAATCCGTGGCCGCACGCGCCGCCAGCATCCAGTTGCTCCATGCACCGCTCGCCACCGAGAAACTCCACGCACGGCGTGGTCACACCCAGGAGCCGGGCACCACCGGAGCTTCTTGCTCTCCTCAACGTACGAGCGGACGAGTAACTCTGCGTACTGGGTCGCGTCGCCGGTTCCTGCACGACGGCGGCGGAGCAGGATGGGCACCAGATCGACAGGCACCGGGCGCCGTCCCCGACAGCCGGGCGCACGTAGCCGCTCCAGCAGTCGCGGCAGTAGAAGCGGGCGGCGCATCCGGCGGACTGCACCGCGCTGGCCTGGTGGACGTCGAAGCAGAGGAGGCCCGAGCAAAGCACTACTAAAACCAATCACTAACGAAGGACCAGACTATGCAGATGCATGGAACGTGTGTGCTGTATTCGTTTCACACTGACCCTAAGCAGCGAACTATACTCCTTGACGGACATGGCCCCGAGATCGGCACTTGCACGTCGGCGTGGAGTTTGCCGCCATGAACGGCCGCGGCCTAAAGGAGCCTGGGAACCGCGGCCTAAAGGAGCCTGGCAATCGGGAATAACAGACTTGGCTGCTTTGAGATCGTGCCGGACAGGTGTCATCCATCGAGGTGGGTCTATCCCGCTAGGGTGATAGACCCGGTCTCATAGGAATTTTCTCCGGGCGACATGGGGTTGGTGGAGAGGTTAGAGCACCTCCAAGAGACACCGCAAATTCTGAACCTGCAAACCGCGGATGCAGGTTACTGAAAACCTGTTTGCAGACCGAGTTGAGTCGCGCGCAGATCAAACACTGCAATTGAAACTGCAAATTTAAAATTCAAAGTACGCAGGAGATTCATCTCACAGTTCTTCATTACATAGACAGCCTGCTGACCGGAATTACTCACCGGAGCTCGCTCAGTAACCAAAATAAAGCTAGACTACGCGGCCCTAACCCTAACTGACCAAAATCGGCTCACCGGAGCTCGTAGGGTGTGGCCGCGCCGTCGCCGGAGTGCGTTTCACTCCTCCTCTGAGTCGTCGTCGACGTAGATGACGACGGCTTTGCCCTTCTCGCGCGCCTTGGAGGCCTCCTACTCGCGGTGGAGGCGCGGGGGGCGGCAGGAGACCGTGGAGGATGTCGAACTCCTCCGTCTCCCGCCGCAACAGCGACGCCGGCACCGGGAGCCCCCTCCCCGTCCATTTATGGGACAAGCGCTTCCGCGCGTCGTCGGCGACGCTCTTGCTGCAGGGCCCACGGGAGGTCGTCCATGGTGGCGGTGGAGGCGTCAATCGGCGACTGGAGCGAGAAAAGGGGAGTGGCCGGCGGCGAGAAATGTGGGGGATTTCGGCTAGGGTTCGGCGGCGGAGGGGAGGGTTTCGGCCTGCATTTCGGGGACAGAACGGGTTAAATAGCGTCCGTGGGTGGACATTTGCGGAGGCCTCGAAATCGATTGCAGGCCGGGCCGCGATTGCGGTTTCTAATTGGTGCAGCGAACTGGACCCGGCCCGCAAACTCGCCGGGATTTTACAGTTCCGGCCGATTTGCGGTGTCTCTTAGAGATGCTCTTAAAGACCCCAATCTCAAGGAGAATATTTATATGGAAACCTAGAAGAAAAGCCTTCTCCTTTTTATTCTTGCTTCTTTCGGTATAGCAATCCAAACCTTTTATGGTCATCATTATGATATGAGATGATGATGCAGTAAAAAGGAACTTTTGTGATGAAAAACCTTTTTTTAGGGATCCAACGGTACCCGATTTGATGTTCATTTATGTCCGCTTTGTGTTTGAATTTGTCTGCGGCCTGTCCTCCCGGTGCACCAGGCGACGCCTATTTTGGGACAGACATTTATGTTTTTTTTGCTCATTTTTTCAAAAAGAAAATAACTTAAACTTAACTCGGTTAAAACAATAGCCTAAACTTAAATAAACATACTCTAAACTTTAAATTATAGCCTGATCAGAGTCTATGGCGATTACCGGCGCCGATGTTGGTGGTGGCGGCGGCTTATCGTTCTCGGAGTCCTCGGATATACCATCGAGCTACTACTAGTTGACATCGTTGTTGTCGTTCTTGGGCATCTGGGAGCGGCAGAGCACCTCCCCTCCAGTCTTCCCAAACCTCAGGGTCATTGTCCATCTCGCGCATCCAGCAGCTGCTCAACCTTCACCCGCGGAGGCGTGACATGTTCGGCGGCCTGAGGGCTAGGGAAAGCACGCGCAAAAACTCGTGCTCATCGGCGAAGAGCTCATAACACTTGCACGACCCCCACAGGTTGTGGGGATGTCATCACTCCTCTGTCATAGTCGCCCGTCACACTCAGATGCGGCGGCGCGCTCCTCGCGTGTGGGCGGCGACAACACGGAAATATGGTCGGAAGGCGGCAATACACGGTGCCAGATGGTAGGCGGCTGTTAATGCCTTCGCCTTGTCTTTACTGAAGGTGTTTCGACACCGCTACTCCGACGGCAGGGGCGGGCACACTTGTATTCATGGATATTCAGGTGAATACCCATAAAAATTGGCAAACATTTCAAATCATATGCTATAGTTATCAGATTCACTTTAAATGGTATACAGACAAGTCCAATTAATAACACAAACAACATGTTGTTTAGTTGCTTAGTGTACCTTTCTGCCTAGCTGTAGGTCTTTGGTTCAAGCATTGTTATTTTCATTTTTTTCTAGTTTTCTTGGTAATTTTTTTTATTCTGAATACCCATCTGCAGGATGTTGGGCTCGCCCTTGTCCAACGGGGGAGAAGGTGAAGGCGGGGTGGCATGCGGAACAATGGCGCGGGACGAACCCGCCTCGTTGTCATGTGTGCCGTGTCGGCCAAACGAGCGATGCAGACGGGGCCATGTCGAGCACATTTCCATGTCGATCTCTAAATTTTGTCATCTATGCGTAGACATGTACAAGTAATTTTTCCTTACAATTTTGTTTGATAGTTATAGGACATATCGTTGTCTATGTTCAGATTTGTTTTCAATTTTTTTTGAAACATGTAAATATAGTTTTTTTTTACACGAGATAGGTTTGTCGCAGCAAAACCTCACTTTATACACAGGTGATGATACCCTCGGATATATACTGTATATTATTTGTTGATCAAGTCGGCACGCGCGGAGAACTTGCCTGTGGCAAGATGGTTAGGTGGGTGGTTGTACCCCCAGCCCACCAGAGTTCAAACCCCAGGTTTGACGCTGGTGTTTCTCATTTAAGGCGGAATATTCTTCAGTGGGAGGCGACGTTCCCGTCGACAGCGAGGCGCCCGTGGTGACTTCGTCAATCTCAAGACTCGACCCGCCGGCTCAGTCTCTCGGAGGTGCTCATAGGGGTAGGGTGTGCGTGCGTGCGTTCATAGGGGTGAGTGTGTGCGCGTGTATATGAGCGCTTGCGTTGTACTGTGTTTCGCAAAAAAAAAGTCGGCACGCGCGCGCGCACACACACAAGACACAAATGGATTGCCTCCTCCTCGTCTCCGTGGAGGGCATGCGTGCCTGGTCGCCCTTGCGTTGCGTGCATGAGCTCGCTTGGGGCTGGACGCGGTGGCAGAACGCTGTCAGTGCATCGGGAAGAAGCAAGGCCACGGCGGGCGAGGGATGGCCGCGGTCCTGTCCAACCGATCCATGAGCTGGACATCCCTGATCAGGCGGTGCGCCATGGCCTGACACTGACCGATCGAGCTGCGTTCTGGGTTATAGGATGTAGGTCTAGTTTAGACACATAGGTAGGGTGTGTGCGTGTGTGTGGTGTGCGTGTGGTGTGCGTCCTGTGTGTCCGAACAGGTACTACAACTTGTAATCCCAGAGAGGCACTCAAAAAAAAAAAAAAAAAAAAAAAAAAAGACCGATCGAGCTGCTGTTTGGGGAGAACTCTCCTTTGATCGAGCCTGTGAGTCTGACCCACACCACCGTCCATCGCACATTCACGTACACAGGCCATTTTATTCTTCTTCCTCAGGTTTGTTACTTTGGTTCCACGGCACGCAAATCTGATCATTGGCTGGTCCCGAGTTCCGACGCACAGCTCGGCTGCCGGAGACGGAGACGTAGGATGCATCGGAACCATGGCAAGATGAAAGATTTCGCAGCCTTTTTTTTTTATCTGTTAGCACCAACAAACCCTATTTAACTCCTTTTTTTTTTGTTTGAGAATTTCCCTATTTAACTCCTGTTGCGCCCGTTACGGGCGCAATGCGTGTACAGGATTACTTCGTCTGGCTGGTTTCTGGGCCGGCCCACCATGGTCGAGATGGAAGCGACGATCTCGCCGGAGATGAGAAAGATGGCACACCGGCAGTCGGGACGACCTCACCGAAGACGGCGACGACGGCAGTCGGGACGACCTCACCGAAGACGGCGACGACGCCGACGGAGGAGAGGAAGCAACTTATATTGGGGGCGCGGTGCGGTGCGCTTCGTCGTCGCCGGAGAGGTGGGGGGTTTAGAGGGAAGGCCAGGACGGCGGCGGCTCGAGTAGAGTGGGGCGCTGAGGCGGCGCGGAAGCGATGCCGGGTGCGGATGGCGGCTGTAGGCGGTTACGGCCGGCGATGGCGGCGGGGGATTCACGGCGAGCAGGGAGACCAGAGGTGGAGCTGGAGGTGGAGCCGAAGGCGATGCCTGCGAGATGAGAAGATGCTCGTACGAGGGGTGGGGTGTGCGTACGGTCCGTAACGGACGCTAAAGGCGCCGAATAGGAGGTCCCGTTAGCACCGTTGTGCCAACAAAGATGACCACCAAAGACCCAAGGCACAGGATACCTTGCAAGCCCAATTAGGAAAAGACGGCCCAACCATTTGTGTGCCGAAGGTGGAAGTACTCACTCCATTCTAAAATAGATGAGTTTTATTTGTTTACGTTCGGATGTATTTAGACATTTTTTAGTGTAGATACATTCATATGTAGACAAATAAAAGTCAAATATTTTGGAACGGGTACTAATTAAGCCGAGGCAGAGCTAAGGTAATTCTGGCTTGGACCACGGCACCGACAACAGCCTCTTTGGCATCCTCAACTACCCTCTTCATGTACGTATTTCATCTTCCTTTCCAAGCACATCTCCCGTGTAATTCCACCAAAATGTACTCCGCATTTTTTGAGATATATTAACCGTCTCTCTCTCTCGAGATTCGGGAGTTGGTTAATGCATCAATTCAGTACCGTACCCTAACCAGCAGGTGCCGGAAGTACCGTTGCCCTACCACTTGTTAGTCGGGCTACAATACACCCATTTTTTTCTCGATTGCATGGATGACTACAATATGAATGGAGACTCACAACAAGCAGCAGGATTTTTCTCGATTTTATAACGCATATAATTTTAATTTTTGTTTAAACTCTATTGCTATTTCACAACGCTTTATCCATTGCTTACCAACGGATTTATATGCGCTGCATTGTACCCTTGCAACGCCCAAAAAAACACAACCCATTTTAATCCGCCTGTATATGTGCTTATATGGCCATTAGACACGGATGCATGTGCTGCTATAGGAGGGGTCCTCTTGTAGTGTTGTTTGGAAGCCAATGTTTTTAAGCCGTTGGTATAGCGTTGCTATAAGATGAAAGATTTCATGCCTCTGTTTTTCTTTAGCATCGTTACCTTTGTATACGTTAGCACCGATGTGCCAACGGCGATGACTCACCGGTAACCCAACCAGGGCCGAGGCCCAGGATAATTTGCAAACCCAACAAGCGAGTACTAGGAGAAGACGGGGCCCAACCAATTGTCGCAGAAGGTGGAAGCACTTTATAAGAGAGAGGAGGTCATGTGGAGACAGCGCTCTAGAATTGAGTGGCTGAAGGCTGGGGATAAAAATACAATTTTTTTCCATCTGAGGCATCAATGCGGAGGAGGAAAAATATGGTGAAAACGCTTATGAAACCTGATGGCCAGCTTTCGAAGGACATCATTGAGATGGAGGGGATGACCTCGGCATTTTATCGTGACCTGTTTACTTCGGAAGGTGTTGCTGATATTGAAGCTGTGTTATCTCAAGTACCTCTCAAGGTTACCAGGAAGATGAATGATGTGTTAACTGTACCTTATAATGAGAGGGAGGTCAAGGTAGCACTCTTACAGATGTTCCAACTAAAGCACCGGGCCCTGATGGGTTCCCGGCGCTTTTTTTCCAGTGACACTGGGATGTTTGTGGTCCTGACGTGACTAGTACGGTCCTTCGAATTCTGAAGGACGAGGAGAGTGCAGATTGCATCAATAAAACTATATTGGTACTTATTCCGAAGGTACAAAGCCCCACATCCCTGACCCAATTTCGCCCTATCAGTTTATGCAATGTGCTATATAAGATTGCTTCAAAAGTTGTGGCTAATAGGCTTAAGCAGATTTTGCCGGATATAATATCAGAGGAGCAGTCCGCTTTTGTTCCGGGGAGGTTAATAACAGATAATATTATTGCCGCATATGAGTGTTTGCATTTTATGAAAAGAAGTAGAGCAAAGGTGAACACGGTATGCGCTTTGAAACTTGATATGATGAAGGCATACGATAGGGTTGATTGGACCTATTTGGAAGCAATTATGAAGAAGCTGGGTTTTGACCATTCTTGGGTTGCTATTGTAATGGGCATGGTGAGTTCAGTTTCCTTCTCAGTTTTGTTTAATGGCAAAAAAATTGAGGAGTTTCGACCATCCAGGGGTATTCGACAGGGAGATCCGATATCACCCTACCTTTTCTTATTGGCAACAGAGGGCCTTTCGTGCCTCCTAAAATCTAGACAATCGTCATCTCGCTTAAGCGGGATCAAAGTGGCTCCATCGGCACCGCCGGTGAACCATCTCTTGTTTGCAGATGACAGCCTGCTATTTTTTAAGTCAAGTGTTGAAGGGGCGGAGGAGGTATCTAATTTGTTGGATATGTTCTGTTCAGCGTCGGGACAGCGGATTAATCGGATAAATCGTCAATTTTCTTTTCCAAGTGTTGTCCAGAGCTTGTGAAGTCAGGGGTTAAAAATGTTCTCCATGTCCAAAATGAATCAATTTCTGAAAAATATCTTGGAATGCCCACGGAGGTTGGGCACTCTAGAAGTGGCACGTTCAAGTACCTCAAGGACAGACTTTGGAATAAGATAAAAGGATGGTTAGAGAAACTTCTCTCGGCTGCGGGAAAGGAAGTTCTTATAAAAAGTATTGCTCAAGCATTGCCTGTGTTCATCATGGCGTGTTTTCGGCTGCCAAAGTGTTTTTGCGAGCATTTAACCTCGATGATCAGAAAGTTTTGATGGGGAAGCAAGCGGGGTGAGAGAAAGGTTCTCTGGGTTTCATGGGAAGTTATGACTAGACCCAAGTTTATGGGTGGCCTGGGGTTTAGGGACTTGGAGCTTTTCAACTTATCACTGTTGGCAAGACAAGCTTGGAGACTGGTGAAAGAACCGCATACCCTTAGTGCAAGGATACTAAAATCTGTGTATTTTCCAAACTCGTCTGTGTTGGAAGCAACTATAGGCTCGCACCCATCTCAAATTTGGAGAGCAATTGTTAATGGAATAGAGGTTTTAAAGAGAGGGCTCGTAAGGAGAATAGGAGACGGTGCTACTACTGATATTTGGGCTGACAGCTGGTTGCCGAGAGAGACGATGCCGCGGCCTTGGTTATCAAGAATTGAAAACCCCCCGCAGCGTATTCATGAGCTGATAGATCACACGTCAGCTACATGGAATAATGAGCTCTTGGACCAAGTTTTTCTTCCCATGGATGCGAATACCATAAGGTCTATACCTCTATGCACTAGCCCAATGACTGACTTTTGGAGTTGGCAATTTGAGAAGAACGGAATTTTCACCGTTAGGTCTGCTTATCGCATGCTTGTTGCTGAGAAATGTCAGCAGGAGAGGTTGACAGGAGGGACAGCTGGACCCTCGAGTTCGTCTTTGGAAACAAAGGCGTGGAATTCTCTCTGGAAACTGCCAGTGCCACCAAAAATTAGATTCTTTGTGTGGAGACTTGCGCAACACTCCCTTCCATCAGCGGATGTACTGAATCATAGAAATATGGCGACAACAGATGTGTGTACCCTTTGCAGCGAGGTGGACTCTTGGAGGCACTCACTTCTGGAATGCCCTATGTCGCGAAGTGTATGGGCCTTGGATGATTTTGAGCTGGCTGACAACATACGATCATGTCCTGAGCCAAATGCTAAGAACTGGCTATTTATACTAAACGACTCTATGCCTCAGCAGGAATTTACAAGGATGGTGGTCACTTTGTGGGCGATCTGTACGGCGAGGCGGAAGGCTATTCATGAGGGCATTTTCAGAGTCCAATAGCTACCCATCATTTTGTCGGAAATTACCTGGCTGAGTATGACGCTGCAGCGCAGATTACGCCTCAAACTCCTAATGTAGCGGTAAATCCATCGAGAAGATGGGTTGCACCTGAGGGAGAGTATGTGAAAATTAATGTGGATGGAGGTAGAGCAATAGGATCGGCAGTTTGTGCAGCGGCAGCAATCTGTAGGGATGCCAATGGTGTTTATCTTGGCTCATCTGTGTTGGTGGTGCATGGTGTCACTGATTGATACGTCTCAAACGTATCTATAATTTTTGATGTTCCATGCTTGTTTATACCAATTGCTACATGTTTTGCATCTACTTTATATCACTTTTATACATTTTTTGGGACTAACCTATTAACAAGATGCCGAAGTGCCAGTTCCTGTTTTCTGCTGTTTTTGTATTCCAGAAAAGCTAGTCTGGAAATATTCTCGGAATTGGACGAAACTTCACGGGGAACCCTATTTTACCAGAACACACCTGACGGACCAAAGGAGCAGCAGAGGAGACCCAGGAGGGCCCACACGCCACTAGGGCGCGGGCCACCCCCTGGCGCGCCCTAGGGTGGTGTGGGCCCCTCGGGGGTCGTCAGCCGCCGCCCTTTCGCCTACTTATTCCCCCCGACGCGAAAACCTAATGCCTGAGCAAATATCCACGAAAAGTTCCAGAGACGCCGCCGCCGTCAACCCTAGCTCGGGAGGGTCCAAAACCTCTTCCCGGCACCCTGCCGGAGAGGGGAATCGTCACCGGAGGCTTCTACATCGCCATGCCTGCCTCCGGAGTGATGCGTGAGTAGTTCATCCTTGGACTACGGGTCCATAGCAGTAGCTAGATGGTTGTCTCTCCAATTTGTGCCATCATGTTTAGATCTTGTGAGCTGCCCTACATGATCAAGATCATATTATTGTAATACTACATGTTGTGTTTGCTGGGATCCGATGAATATTGAATACTATGTCAAGTTGATTATCAATCTATGCCCTATGTTATTTAAGATCTTGCATGCTTTCCGTTACTCGTAGATGCTTTGGCCAAGTAGATGCTTGTAACTCCAAGAGAGAGTATTTATGCTAGATAGTGGGTTCATGCCTCCGGTAATCTGGGAGAGTGACAGCAACTTCTAAGGTTGCGGATGTGCTGTTGCCACTAGGGATAACCTAACAATGCTAAGTCCACGGTCATATGTATTTGTTTACATTACGCACTTTACTTAATGCAATTATCCGTTGCTTGCAACTTAATACCAATGGGGAACTCGGATGACAACCCGGCGGTGGATTATTAGTCATAGACGCTGTTGGATGACGGTCTATGTATTATGTCGTAATGCCCAATTAAATATCATAGTATCATCATGTCATATATATGCATTGTCATGCGCTCACTATTTGTCAATTGCCCAGCTGTAATTTGTTCACCCAACATGTTAGTTATCTTTTATGGAGAGACACCACTAGTGAACTGTGGACCCCGGTCCATTCTTTTACACTGATTAAACCACCACAAACTGCAAACTGTTCCTTTTTCATTCTCTGCAATTTAATACTCATTTTCCACACCATACGTTTAATCCTTTGTTTTCAGCAAGCCGGTGAGATTGACAACCTCACTGTTTCGTTGGGGCAAAGTAGTTTGATTGTGTTGTGTGCAGATTCCACGTTGGTGATCGTGTTGCACCGTACGAGCCACCAACAACCTTCTGAAGAGTTGCTGCTCCTACTGGTTCGATAACCTTGGTTTCTTTCTGGGAAAACTTGCTGCTGAACTGCATCATACCTTCCTCTTGGGGTCTCCCAACGAACGTGTGATTCACGCAACAAGCAACCTTTTTCTGGCGCCGTTGCCGGGGAAGTAAGTCATCACCATCATCATCATCCTCAAATACTCTCCCGTCAACCAGGCGCCAGCATTTTTCTGGCGCCGTTGCCGGGGAGACAGCAGTCTTCTGCAAGGGGAGTTTCACGCTTCCAATCTCTTTACTTTGTTTTTGTCTTGCTTAGTTTATTTTATTTTATCTTGTTTGCTTTCAATTATCAAAAACACAAAAAAATTAGTTACTTGCATTTAGTTTATTTTCAGTTTTGTTTTCTGTTAGTTATCATGTCTGGTTCGGCTCATCATGTTTGGTTCCTGAAGTTGAGGTTCGATCTTTTAAGCAACAAAGTGGAGAAAGTTTGAAAGATGCTTGGTATAGAATCAGCGATGCTCATCGTAGGTGTACTAAAAAATATTCCACTATGATCCTGCTTAGAAATTTTTATGTTGGCATAACTAGCTGGTATAGATATGTCTTGGACACTTTGACGGAGGTAACTTTCTTGGTACCCTGCGTTGGAAGCTAGTTATATTATTGAGAGTCTAGTAGGAACACCACCTGTTAGTAACATTAAAAATGAGATTACCTTGGAAGATGTTATAAAGAAATTGGAGTCTATAGAGAAAAATTTGCCAAATCTCCTTGATAGTACTAGCAAAGTTGATGAATCACTGGGAACCATTAATGAAAGAATTGCTGTTTTAGAAACTAGTACTATTCAAGATAATCAAAATCTTAGGATTGGTGAATTAGAGGAGGCTATGGATGTAATAAGTTCTACTTTTACCTCTATTAAAACTAAAAGGCAAAAGGCTTTTGTGGGAGAGAGCAAAAATTTATGTATGTGCCAAAAATTTCTAAACCAAAACCCACGGGTGTGTTTAAAACGGATAACGTGTTCAATGAGCTTGAGGGTGAGTCACATAATGGTCTATTTAAATTTTCTTCCCAAGAATTACGTAAACTGAAAAGTCCTAGTGTGACAAACCCTGTTCTTGATGAAGCTTTTGATGAATTAGACCTTTCTTCACTTGGTAATACTTGATGCATGCTTTGTGCCTAGCTAAAAGGCGTTAAAGAAAAGCGCTTATGGGAGGCAACCCATTATTTTTTTCTGCAATTTTTCTTTTATTGAGTCAAGGAGGATGTTTACTTCTGTAGCAACTCCTTTGTATCTTTATTTTCTCGCATTGTTGTGCCAAGAGTAGCCTCTAATGTTAAGAGATGCTTAATTTTGATTGCTGCGCAGAAACAGATTTTTGCTGTTCACTGTACGAAATTCCTAAAATCACCAGATTGTTAATTAAATCTGAAATTTTTGTGCGTAATCTTTATGAATGTCTGAAACTTTCATTAGTTCAGAGTTTTCGATCTGAGCGTCGTAAGTGCCTCGAAAAAATTCGTCTTTGCGGACTGTTCTGTTTTAGACAGATTATGCCTTTTTATTTTGCATTCTCTCTTTTACTAGTGTTGAGTGAAATTCTTTTTTGGGTGGAAGAGCTTCACATAACATCAGTGGCTGTAGCTAATGTTTAAAGTAACAAATCATATTGCGTCTTTATAGAACATGTGAATTTTTGATTATGCACTAACCCTCTAATGAGATCTACTTTGAGTTTGGTGTGACGGAAGTTTTCAAGGGTCAAGAGAGAAGGATGATATAATAGGATCAAGAAGAGTGAAGAGCTTAAGCTTGGGGAGGCTCCCATGGATCTCCCCAGCATATTTCAAGAAGACTCAAGCGTCTAAGCTTGGGGATGCCCATCCCCTTCTTCATCGCAAAATTATCAGGTCATCTCTAGTGAAACTATATTTTAATTCTTTCACATCATATGTGCTTTTCTTGGAGCGTCTGTGTGCTTTTATTTTCAGTATTGCACTTTTATTTTCAATAAAGCTTGACTGGACCCTAGCATTCTTGATTGGGAGAGAGACACGCTCCGCTTTTTCATGAGAATACTCCTATTCTTCACTTATATTTGTTGAGTATTCATATCTAGCGCTGTTCAGCTTTTAGCTCTTGTTTTCATGTATCTCTTGTCAGAGCTATTAGCTTTCTTTTGTAGAAAGTACTCTCTTGCTTCACTTATATTTGTTTGGAGAGTTGATTAAATAAATTGATTGGTGTTTGGTTGGTTCAGAAAATGTTGCATGTGGTAATTGGTATAAGGAAAAACTTGCTTAATCTTGTAGATCACTAATTTGGATAACTTGATGCTTGTCAATTGTTTTGAGTTAACAAGTAGATCATGATTAAATTGTGCATCACATGAGTTAAGCCTATTAGTGAAGAACTACCGTAAAGCTTGTTGAAAATTTGGTTTGCATCGGTGGTATCTCTAAGGTCTAGATATTTTCTAATAACAGGGTTTGGTTAACAAGGAAGACGGTATGAAGTCTTATAACGTTTGCAATATGTTTGTCATATAAAACTTGGTGTACGGGTTGATATTCTTGTTTGCTTACATAACCTTGCTAGCCTAAACTCTGTACTGAGAGGGAATGCTTCTCGTGCATCCAAATCCTTGAGCCAAAATCCATGCCATTTGTGTCCACCATAACTACCTATATGTGGTATTTCCTTGCCACTCCAAGTAAATTTTTCATGTGCTACCTTTAAATTATTCAAAATGTTATTATTCCCTTTTTGTGTCAATGTTTACTAGCTCATGAGGAATTAGTGTGGTTATTCTTTATTCTATTTGTCATGGACTTTTACACCTGGACTAGTGGCATATACATCCGCTTATCCAATAACTTGCAAAAAGAGCTGGCAACGGGGTGCCCAGTCCCAATTAATTACAACTTTAACCAATTAATTCTCTTCACACTTTTGCCCTGATTCATCAGTAAGCAATGACAAACAGTGAAATACCTGAATGTGTGTAAACCAAAGAGAAAGAGGGATGATCTGCCTTGCTGGTAGAAATAACGTCCTTCATGGGAGCCGCTCTTAAAAGTCCGTTGACAGGTAGAATACTGTTCTCACCCGCTACCATTCGTTGACAATTAACAAACACCTCTCAAAAATAGATACTCCTCCATGGTATGTGATTGATGGAAGGCACCCGAGGATTCGGTTAGCCATGGCTTGTGTTAGCAAGGTTGGGAGGAGTATCAAATATTTTATGCAATCTCTATATGCTTTCAAAAACCTAAAAGCTCTAGCACATGATTTAATCCCTGCTTCCCTCTGCGAAGGGCCTTTCTTTTACTTTTATGTTGAGTCAGTTTTCCTATTCTTTCTGTCTTCCACAAGCAAACACTAGTGTCAACTTTGTTACAACATGCGTTATATGCAACGTATTGGACTTGTTATACTACTTTGTGTTGACAATATCCATGAGATAAATATGTTGAAAGTTGAAGCAAATGCTGAAACTAATTCTTCCTTTGTGTTGATTAAATACCTTTTATTAGAAACTATTGCTTTATGAGTTAACACTTATGCAAAACTGTTTGATGCTTGTCTCGAAAGTACTATTCATGAAAACGTTTAGCTTGTGTGATTCATTGTTTACTCATTATCTATTTGGTAGCAAATTATAGACCATTGACTTGGATCACTTCATTCATTTACATGTGCCTTGCAATATTATATGATCAAGATTATGATGGTAGCATGTCACCTCAAAAATTATTTTGTTTTTATCGTTTACCTACTCGAGGACGAGTAGGAACTAAGCTTGGGGATGCTGATACGTCTCAAACGTATCTATAATTTTTGATGTTCCATGCTTGTTTTATACCAATTGCTACATGTTTTGCATCTACTTTATATCACTTTTATACATTTTTTGGGACTAACCTATTAACAAGATGCCGAAGTGCCAGTTCCTGTTTTCTGCTGTTTTTGTATTCCAGAAAAGCTAGTCTGGAAATATTCTCGGAATTGGACGAAACTCACGGGATCCCTATTTTACCAGAACACCTGACGGACCAAAGGAGCAGCAGAGGAGGCCAGGAGGGCCCCACACGCCACTAGGGCGCGGGCCCCCCTGCGCGCCCTAGGGTGGTGTGGGCCCCTCGGGGTCGTCAGCCGCCGCCCTTTCGCCTACTTATTCCCCCCGACGCGAAAACCCTAAGTGCCTGAGCAAATATCCACGAAAAGTTCCAGAGACGCCGCCGTCGTCAACCCTAGCTCGGGAGGGTTCAGAACCTCTTCCCGGCACCCTGCCGGAGAGGGGAATCGTCACCGGAGGCTTCTACATCGCCATGCCTGCCTCCGGAGTGATGCGTGAGTAGTTCATCCTTGGACTACGGGTCCATAGCAGTAGCTAGATGGTTGTCTCTCCATTTGTGCCATCATGTTTAGATCTTGTGAGCTGCCCTACATGATCAAGATCATATTATTGTAATGCTACATGTTGTGTTTGCTGGGATCCGATGAATATTGAATACTATGTCAAGTTGATTATCAATCTATCCTATGTTATTTAAGATCTTGCATGCTTTCCGTTACTCGTAGATGCTTTGGCCAAGTAGATGCTTGTAACTCCAAGAGAGAGTATTTATGCTAGATAGTGGGTTCATGCCTCCGTAATCTGGGAGAGTGACAGAAACTTCTAAGGTTGTGGATGTGCTGTTGCCACTAGGGATAACCTAACGATGCTAGTCCACGGTCATATGTATTTGTTTACATTACGCACTTTACTTAATGCAATTATCCGTTGCTTGCAACTTAATACCAACGGGGAACTCGGATGACAACCCGGCGGTGGATTATTAGTCATAGACGCTGTTGGATGACGGTCTATGTATTATGTCGTAATGCCCAATTAAATATCATAGTAATCATCATGTCATGTATATGCATTGTCATGCGCTCACTATTTGTCAATTGCCCAGCTGTAATTTGTTCACCCAACATGTTAGTTATCTTTTATGGAGAGACACCACTAGTGAACTGTGGACCCCGGTCCATTCTTTTACACTGATTAAACACCACAAACTGCAAACTGTTCCTTTTTCATTCTCTGCAATTTAATACTCATTTTCCACACCATACGTTTAATCCTTTGTTTTCGCAAGCCGGTGAGATTGACAACCTCACTGTTTCGTTGGGGCAAAGTAGTTTGATTGTGTTGTGTGCAGATTCCACGTTGGTGATCGTGTTGCGCCGCGCGAGCCACCAACAACCTTCTGAAGAGTTGCTGCTCCTACTGGTTCGATAACCTTGGTTTCTTTCTGAGGGAAAACTTGCTGCTGAACTGCATCATACCTTCCTCTTGGGTCTCCCAACGAACGTGTGATTCACGCCAACAAGCACTGATCCTGAAGTCTTTGAATCCCTAGCATGTCGAGAAGGACTATCCCTGGCGCAGGACTTGACAGTATCAAGGATCCATCTTGCTTCTGACTGCAAAGCTGTCGTGGATGCAATCAACATCGATTCGTTGGGATTAAATGGACCTATTATCAGAGAAGTACAAAGAAGAATGGGGACGTTCTTGTCATGCCGAGTTATCCATGAAAGCAGAAGCACAAACTTTGAAGCCCATAACCTCGCTAAACATGGTCTTTCCTTAGGAGTAGGTAGACATTTGTGGCTGGGTTCTCCCCATGATTTATCCTCTGTACCTATAAACATTTGTAGTGATTAATAAGGAGTGTGTGATTATCAAAAAAAAATTAAGCAAAGGCAGAGCTACGGTAATTCCAGCTTGGATCGCAACAGCTTCTTTGGAATCCTCAACCAACTACCCTCTTCATGTAATTCATCTTCCTCTCCAAGTACACCTCTCGTGTAATTCCAACAAAGTTTACTCTGCGTTTGTTGAAATATAGTGTCCGTCTATCTCTCACTCATTTCGAACTTTCGATCGATTGAATTGGCTAGTGCATCAATTCAATGTCGCAACCGAGGTCTCCAAAGTACTGTTACCTTAACACTTGGTAATCAGGGCTAGAATAAACCTTTTTTTTCTCGATTGCGTGGATGACTACAACAGAAATAGAGACTCACAAGCAGCAGAGGATTTTTCTTGCTTTTGTATTGTTTACCAACACATAGAATTGTTTGTTGGAACTCTGTTGCTATTTCACAACGCTTTATCCATTTATTACCAACGGATTTATATGAACTGCATTGTACCCTTGCAACGCCCAAACACGTAACCCATTTTAATCCGTTGCTATAGGTGTTAGATACGCTTATATGTCCATTTAGATATGATGAATGTGATATGAATTCGTTTCGTTGAAAGGAAACGGGGAGAAAATTCATGTGAATTATAAAAAGGTGCAAGGTTTAGGAGGAGGAGGGTCTCAAAGTGGCGTCAGGAGGGGGTGGACGGTTGGGGGAGCGCAGACAACTAACTCCGACGGATCCATCGTGTCCGTGGCGTGTCCCTGCCGGAAAACAAACCGCGCAGGTTCTCTGAGATTTGAAAAGATTATACTCGCTCCGATCCATAAAAAGTGTCGGAGCTTTAATTTATTATCGGAGGGAGTATGAGATTTGGTAACATTTCTCGAAATTCACGGATCTTTGTCATTGTCATGTGCGAATAATAACACGAGAACATCGAACCGCGGGTAGGGGAGAGGGTGAATAAAACACGGAGTCCAGGGTAGAGCTTATCTGATGAGCATCTCATGCTTTGTGCGTGCGTGGGGATGGAAGCATGAAGCATCCGTAAAGCGAATACTCAGGTCCTTTGTATCCAAGTATTTTATTAGGTACGATGTGTAAGCAACGTGCGACTTTTGATGATTCGTTTCCAAAAGAAGAAGCCTCCGAGCACTCAAATCTCCATGATATGATGATGATTCCCTGAACGAATGCAGCGCAGGCCGCCGCCGCGTGCTGTGCTCCCTAGCTCACCGGAGTCATGGCGACGGTTGAGCACCAGAAGAATAAGCACACAGAAGACATCGAGTTCCTATGGAAATGGCGCAAGTACCTGCTGCTGCTCGCCACGCTGGTGGCCAGCGTCACCTACGCGGCCGGCCTCAACCCGCCTGGCGGCGTGAGGTCCGCGGAGGGAGGCAACAACGCCCGAGGGCAGCACATCGGTACTGTCGAGCACTCGCGTGTGTACCCAAACCGCGTCGGCGGAGGCGTCGACCCGCCGGTGCCCCCGGCAGTGTACCCGAACCGCGTCGGCGACCCGGTGCTCGTGTCCACCTACTCGCGCCGTTACACCGCCTTCTTCTACTGCAACGCCGCCGCCTTCGTCGCGTCCCTGGTCGTCATCATGTTCCTGCTGGACCGGCGCACCAGCAACAACCCCGCCGGCCTCACGGTGCTTCGCTCTGCCATGCTGCTCGACCTGCTCGCCCTCATGGCCGCCTTCGCCGCCGGAAGCTGCCGCGACGTGGCCGCCTCCATCTACGTCTCAGTCCTCTTCGCCCTCGTCTTCGCCTACGTCGCGATCCAGGTCAGCATGGAAAGCAAACCAGGGGCGGACTCCTGTCCTTCGCCGGACGCAGTCGCGGAGGACATCCTCAAGCTCAAAGACCGGCGCAAGTTCATGCTGCTGCTCGCCGCCTTCGCGACGCCGCTGACATACGGGGCAGGTTTGGTGCCGCCGGGAGGCTTCTGGAGCCAGACAGAGCAAGGGCACCGCGCCGGCGCCCCGTTGTTGCACGACGGGCTCTTCAAAATCCGGTACGACGCCTTCTTCTACGCTAACGCCACCTCCTTCGTGGCGTCGCTCGCCGTCATCATGATGCTCATGAGCAGGACGGTGAGCGACCGCCTCGCCGAGTCGTACGCGTTGCCGGTGTGCGTCCTGGTGGAGCTGCTCGGCCTCATGGCCGCATTCGCCGCCGGGAGCTGCAGATGGGTCACCACGACCGTTTACGTTGTCTGCCTCGTCGGCGTCGTGCTCCTATACATTGTGCTGCAGATGGCCATCGCGGTGTTCGCCATGGAAAACTTCAAGACATGGCACAGCAAGCTCTGTTGCATACTCACGCAGCTAGAACCAGCACACACGTAACGAATTAATTAACGTCACACCCGGCCAGTTAATTATTGGAATTTACTAAATTTGATTGAGCTAACTAATGTCACATGGATATACATTCAGGAATCTGCCACCGGGTAATGCTAATGCCCCACAACAAGGAGAAGGCGGCGGCGGCGGTGAAGAAGGAGGAGATTCAACGAGGATAATCGACATCGAAAATGGTCAGGCTGCAGAGAAGGTGGAAGAGTCCCGGGCGCTTCTGCTGCTGCTGGCGACGCTCGCGGCGACAGTGACCTACCAAGCAGGCATGAGCCCGCCGGGCGGCGTCTGGCCGGACGAGGACGACCAAGCTCACCTACATCACATTTCGAGGAGCCCGATTCTCCAGGATATGCACCAAGAGGTACATGGCTTTCTACCACTGCAACACGGCGGCGTTCGTGGCTTCAGTGGTGATCATCATCATCGTCCAGAGCAAGGAGCTCAGCTCTCCCGCCGTCATCAGGCGCGCCGCGCTCAAGACGGCCATGATACTTGACCTGTTCGGCCTCATGGGCGCGTACGTCGCCGGGAGCTGCCAAGACACCGCCTCCACCATCTACGTCTCCGTCATGGCCGTCGCCGTCGTCGTCTACGCCATCGCCAAGGTCGTGGCGTACGCGTGCAAGGCTCGTGTACAGACTAAGCCGACAAACCAGAACCAACAGCTCGGATCCGACGACCTCAAGACGAAGCTCGAGAGGAACAGGAAACGCAAGTTCTTGCTGCAGCTCGCCATCCTCGCCGCCACCGTCACGTACCAGTCCGGACTGAACCCGCCGGGCGGGTTCTGGCAAGAGAGCAAGGGCGAAAGATCGCTCGCCGCCGGTGACCCGGTCCTTCTCGACTACTACGGGATCAGGTACCAGGCGTTCTTCTACTGCAACACGACGGGGTTCATGGCGTCCGTCGCCGTCATCCTTCTTCTGGTGAACCAAATGCTGTACAAGGGCATCCGGAGCCACGCACTCCACGTGTGCGTCGTGGTTGGGCAGCTGGGCCTCATGGGCGCCTATGCCGCAGGTAGCTCCCGGCAACTGCGCACCTCCATCTATGTCTTCGCTCTCGTGGCCGCGGTGGTCGCCTCCCTCATCCTTCAGATACTATTCTTCGTGTTCGCCAACAGCAGCCATCTGTCGGAGAAGCCATGGCTTCCGCAATGGCTCACGGTGCTTGTCAAGCCGCTGTCGTCTTTCCCGGGGCAGGCCGGCGAGAACAAAGCAGGCAAGGAGGTCTCCGAGCAACACATCGAGAAGCATAAAAAAGGCAAGTACCTGATGCTGCTCGGCATCCTCGCGGCGAGCGTCACGTACCAGGCGGGTCTTGCGCCTCCTGGCGGTACTTGGGGCGATGACGATGATACTGCACCTCGTTGTCCCCGTCGCCGTCGCCGTCGCCGTCGGCAGTCGCCGGCAACCCGATCCTGCTGGACAGCAGCCCGGCACGTTACCAGGCCTTCTTCTACTGCAACGCCACGTCGTTCGTGGCCTCCATCGTGGTCATCCTGCTACTGCTGCAGCACACCTTGAAGAAGAACAACAAGCGGCGCGTCGTGCCTCTGTGGGCGGTGCAGACCGCCGTTGTGCTGGACCTGCTTGGCCTCCTGGGCGCGTACGCCGCCGGCAGCTGCAGGGGTTGGGAGACGTCCGCGTACGTCATCGCGCTCGTCGCCGCCGTCGGAGTCTTCATCACCATGTATGTGCTGGTGTCGCTGGGGATGATACCAGCGCTGGACAAGGCCAGGAAGCTCAACGACGACTTGGGACGAAGCAACGATGACGGATGAAGGCGATGATGAGACCAGCCGATACGAGTACATGCCAATTCGAAACTAATTAACGACTTCTTGTTTACATTCCTTGATCTGCGCTTCATTGCGTGAGATTGTTTTCTTTTTGATTTGCAGCTTTATTGATCGGCGCTGGATTTTGGCTGCACCCTATGTTTGTGTAGGCTGCAAAATCTGTCTGATACTAGATTCGAACGGCGTGGCTCGCCGCGCGGCACTTGTTTCTTTTTGAATTTCTTGCCCGTGGTTACCACCATTTATATAGACCATTGAAAGAACATTTATATCCATATGAACTTGATCAGCTATACAGATTTGAAACGCATCTTCCAGATCATATGAAATGAGTAATAAGAATATTATACAATCAAAGCTTAAGCAACTAGAAAATGAAGCTATGGTGAAGCACATGTAGTTCAGGTTTAGGAATTTTCGGACGTCGCATGTCTCAAATTACTCGGACTGGCCCCGAGCTATATGAGAACTAAACAAATAATATATCGTTAACTGGTTCGATGTACTTTAAGTATATTGTTGCCTTGTTTAAAATTCGGACGGCTATATTCCCACGTCAGTTACGCGGTACGGAAAAAAAATCTTGTTCATAATGACATTTTGATAAATTCTTTAATGTAAAGCTTGTTTCATTTCCTAACCGTGAGTATTCACAATTTATAGTTCAAATGAACTTTTTCACATGATTTCAAAATATTTTAATAACTTATACTGATTACAAAGTTAATACGTAGGCTTGTGGTGCATTGTGGTGAAGATAAATGATTGGATCAGAAGAGCCACATATAAGAACACATTGTTATTTTTCTTTTTCTTTTGGTCTTTAATTAGATAGGGCAACGCCGCAACACAGTCCAAACCTGGTCGGCCTTCTGGTATTCACCCGGTCCCACACGTCGGTCTGAAGAGAATAGCGAAACTGAACAAAATCTTGGTGCTGCTTCGTTCCCCTACCTCATATCTCCAGACAATAGATCGTGCTTCTGGTCGTCCCCCTGGAGGAGCTCCCGACGTGCTCGCCGGCGGAGCAGCCCGGCGCCCCCCCGCCTCCGCGAATCCGGTCGCCCACCGAGCACATCAACATCTTCCTCTTTCTTCCAAGGTGAGCTTTATTTGCTTCATCTGCTTGTATCTCCTGCCCTGCGTGGTACGTGTTTGATGAAATGCATGTCTGCTAATTCGTTTGTGTTCGTAGGTTTACTGGCTGTTGACTCGCTTCTTTTTTTTTCGTACGTGCCTGACCAAGGTTTATTTCTCTCTTTTTGACCCCGAGCTCCCCACATTGTGCCAGTAGCCAGCTACTGAACGGGCCAAACGGTGCTAGTATAGGCCACCTGGTGCTAAGCTAATGGGCTGCTATTTTGTTTTCTATATACCGACCGGTGCTACAGCCCGGGTAGCATCGGGCCCAGCTCCGCCCCACCGAGCATCTCACGCTATCAAATTCTCAGGCTTATCCATTCAGTTACTGTGAACTTCCACGGCCATTGGGAGACGAGCTTGTAGAGACTTCGACTGGCTGCTAGACCACATCCACGTCGCCAACAATTGCACCAACGTGTCACGAAGCCGGCCTAGGGCCCAATCGCCCGAGTCACAAGGCGGCGACAGCACACGCGATTAGTTTCTTCCACCGCTCTCCTGCGCCTTCCCGAAAATCCAAAGTTGTTGTAACCTGCGAGATATCCTAGTACTAGCGAGACAACTCCGTTCTTCTTCCACCAGCCGATTCTTTTTTGGAGAGAAGGAACCAGCGAAGCCGCCGGCGTGCCACCTCCGAAGAACCCCTTGCCACGCGCCACTAGCCATTCCACGTTTCGGTTTGGCCTTTTCTTTGACGCTACGGAATCGATGGGTCGGGGCAAGCATAGAGGACGTAAGAAGCCGGCGGTGACGGACGTCGGCACCTCCGGCGCGAGGGCGTCCGCGGGCGAGGCGGAGGTCCGGCATGGCGGGATGCCGGTGCAGAGCAGCGACGGCGAGGTGCGGCCCACCATGAGGATCAGGGTGTCCCACGGCCCCGCGCTGCGCCACGTCTTCGTGCCGGCGCAGGCCACCTTCGGTACGTCGCTTCCTTGATCATCCGGTGGACACCCATACATGATGCATCTGGTAATTTTGCGTCAAATCCTAGGAGCTGGTAGAATTATAGACACAATCATACCAATGTTTTGTTTTTGAGGTGTTGTATGTTAGAGCATGGCTAATACTATAGCCAACCGATGGCTATACGAAACTATAGGTCATTTATGGCCACTATTAATAGTCACTCATATACTCCCTCTGTTTCATAATAATATAAAATGTTTTAGACATTTCAATACATACCCAATATAGAGCAAAATGAGTAAACTACTCACTAGAATACGTCTAGACACACACAAATTAGGAGAAAACTAAAAAAAATCTAAAAAGACTTATATTTAGAAACGGATGTAGTAGGAAAGTAGATGTTGGCTATTAGACTAAGGATGACAATTTTATCCATGGAGCCGGGTATCCATGGATATCCGACCCAATGGATAAGGGTTTGGAGGGCAGTTTTTGTCCATGGATTTCATGGGCGGATATCCGCTAACTCATGGGGTGGGCACGGGCAAAGATTTTCCTCCACGGGTATCCATTGACATGTGGGACCACATGTTAGCGAGACATGATTTTTTCCTAGACCCATCTCTTAATATTCTTGAGGCCCAACTTAGCCAATGACCCAAATACACGTAATTACTAATTATTGCTAAATACACATATATCTTTTGAATGCATGAATTGTTGTGTGGGAAACTTGTAATAAGAAGTATTGGCTATGTTCCATGAGATTGAGATCAGATTATGTATTTTGTGGTGTGATTGTTTGAGATTATACATATTTTTTATGTACTTTGTGGTTGAAATATTGTTGATTTAATACTCTGATGCATTACTCGTGGATATCCATGGATATCCGGATATCCGGCGGGTTTGGATATGGGGCGACATCCATGCCCATGGATACTTTCGTGGGCAGGCCATAGTGACGTTGATAGATTTGGATTTGGATCTGGTTTTGGTATATCCGCCCGAACCCGCACCATTGCCATCCTATTTAGACTATTTCATTCTATAACCTTTTGGTATGAGAACTCACCCGCCCTTTTATGTGTCTCTTCAAAAGTGTCACATAAATGGATTATAAACCTCTTGTTATACAAGCTTTTAGGGAAGCTACAACATCATTCCCTTTCTTTATTAATTTGATATGTCATCAATTTTCTTTGATACCATTCTAGAGACATGGTATTACTCTAAGGCCACGCTTGGAAAGGGTGTGGATTTTTCTGTCCTGTATTTCTTTCTGATGGTTTTCGGTCGGAAAACGGCCATCCAAGTGAGACCTAAGAGCCAAGCATTGGAAGAGGCCTTTTGCACTCTGGTTTATTTATGTTGTTCGCGGCTTTGTGCAGCCAATTAATCTGGTCAATCAAGAGCGCTGCTAAAACATGTTTATAATTTCATTTATTCTAATAAAATGAAACCGAAAACTGCTATTTTTTATTTTTAGTAACGGTTTTACCAACCTAAGTTTTATGTATGGCCACACAAACCCGCCTCCGATGTATATGTCAAAAAAGTAAATGTTAGGACCCATCCCTGAAACACACATGAACGCCCATCAGGTGCACCATAACATAAAGAACACATGATACTTTCTTATCGCTAAATTGCACAATCTTGTTTGCAATTAAATTAAAATATGACATGATGGTTGATAATGGTAAATCGTTAGTTGGGCTTATCTATTCGCGTGAGAGGCCTATTAAAAATAAAAATCATGTACTCACATTTGCAACGTACGAGACGGACCAAGGATGTTCTAGTTAACTTTTGGACCCTGGGCGAGTTAAATAAATATAATTACACTAATATTTTTATTTTTTCACCATATTATTGTTTTAACAAATATATGTTATATATTTAGTTAGTTTCGTTAACTACTCACTATCTTTTAATCGTATAGTTGTAATGTTTATCAATCACTATCTTTTAATCGTATAGTTGTAATGTTTATCACTAGAAAATAGTTTTGAGCTAGGTAACTTTTTACTTTGTGTGATATTGTCCTTAACAAAAAAAACAAATGGACGTCTCCTTGGTGTTTTTTGTACAATGATTAAATAGAGAGCATATGTATATTATTCTGGGGATGTTTTTATATATTTTAGTATTACTAAATATTTGATGAGATTTTAATTCATAAAACTTAGCAGATATATTAACAATGATGTATACTGTGTGAGTTATTTCTACTATATAATATCGTTAAAGGTGGTGATGATGGTAGGTCATAGTTGGACCTCTTTTTCTTCCTGGGCCGAGCCGGAACAATCTTTAACAATTGTGTTCCGAGTCCACCACGTCCGAATCAGCGATCCTGATCGGAAAAGGAGTCCCGATAGAATCAACTCCAAGCCCTCTCAATCGGTACGTACCACACGCCACAAAAAGGAAGAAAAACCAAGAGAGGAGGAGACGTACGTGCATAGTCTTCATGCAGTTGTTGTCTTGATCGATCTCAACTCCCAAGCACGTATCGACGTAGTAACGTACCTACATGCAGCCTAGATTGGAACTACTCAAAATCTGTAGTCCGGTTTCTATGGGCGGCACAAGATAGCGGAATTAATCGACTCGTAAAATCCTGCTTGCCTACAAATTCTACAATTTCTTTAGATGAGCACGCAGTTAACTGAGTATAATGAGGAGGATGGCGTCGCCCGTGCGGATATGGTGTCCCGTCGCAGCCGATCAATTTGGAGAAAAGAGAAAAATGACACGTTTATGATTGAAAAAAATGCAATCAGTTCGTTCATGCATATAACAATCGTCTCATCAATGGTTCGAATATCATCTTTTTTTTAAATGGTTCTAAACATCATCTAACCACCCGTTGCAACGCACGGGTATTTAGCTAGTATAAGTAAATATATAGAAACTTCTGGAATAAAAGTTAAAAATTTGACATGATCTTTTTTTGTCGGTCAATTGTGTCTTACAAGTTATCTGAATTTAGTTATAAGTGAATAATATCTTGATGATTTATACTTGTTACCGAAATAACATTGTTTATAATAATAACCAACGAACATAAATATTACGGGTTATACTATTGCATACAACAAAATTCAGTTATTATATATGTTCACTTCAACGCATTGTCTCTATGTACAACCAACCACTTATCTTAGTTTTTCAATAAGAAGTTATGCATGAAATTAAATATTGAAAAAACATTGAAAGTATATCTAGAAACATATTTAATATAGCACGTGTAAGATATTCACATGGGAGACTAGCGGCCAATTTGAACTTACTAAACTTCCTACCGCTGATTTAATTGATTTATTCTTATATGGTACTCCCTTTCCATTCGATTGGAAATGATTGACACATATTTATCTATATACAGATGGATCAGTATATAGATGGATCAGGACATATTTTAGTGTGTAAATACATCCATTTGACAAATCTATGCCAACCATTTCCGATCAGAGGGAGCGTCATATTGGTCCATCGTGTGCAATGTAAACTAAGAATGACTTTCTGCTATTTATAAATGATAAATAGTGTCTTATACTAACAGATGTATTAACCGATATATGATTATGTAAAAGTTACAAACATATTTTAGTATTTGATTCTCTCTTCGGCGATGGGGCGATCGTCCGGCCTCAAGTGTAGAAAGACCTAAGTATTTTCTGCTTAAAACCTAACAAATGGAGCCGGTTGCATGTCAAAATTTAAGATACTGTATGCTTCGGCCATAAAAAAACATCAACACTTATTGCTCGAGTATTAGTGTCATGCACCGATTCCTCAATCGATTCTCTTGCTTTGCATCGAGCTCTAGGCTAGATTTGTTTTAATGTGTATTTACTCATTTTATTTTGTATGTAGCCATATTAAAATAGCTAAAACATCTTATAATTAGGAAATTAGGAACATGGAGAGTACAACATTTACCTATTCGACGGCTATCCATAGATGTGCATACAAATATTGAAAAGCAAAAGATATATATATATATATATATATATATATAGGGTGGGACTATTCAGAAACCACCCCTTAAGAGTGCTCTAAATAGTTATTTATAGCACCTTTCCATATTAAGCACCTTCTTATCCCGACCCGACCCATCTAAATCAGTTTCTTCCTGCGCGCACCCGACCCGAGCGAACCGCCCGTCTCCTACCTCCCGCCCTCCCCATCACGCGCGCCGTCGGCCGGGCCCCCAAGCTCCCGTGGCTGGCCGGGGTTACGGTTCGCCGCCCATCCACGCGCTTCGACCGTCCGGGGCGCCTCCAGTTTCCCCATCGCAACGTGAGGCTGACTGGATCCTGTGCGGCTCCTGTTTCCCGGCGTTCTTCCACCACGCGCTGGCCTGGCGTCCTCCGACCAGCCCCTGCGCGCCGCCGGCCAGCTCCCGCGCGCCGCCGGTCTGGCTGTGCCTCCCTGTCCTCGAGCGCCCCCGGTCAGGGCCCCCGCACACCGCCGATTCAGATTGGAGGCTCTGTCCTCAAGCGCCGCCGGCCAGCGCAGCTGCGGAGTCGCCGCCATCAAGCGCCTGGGGATCCCGTTCCGCCATATGGCTTCTCCGGTCGCACAGCAGCAGCGCAACGGAACGAGCTGTGGTGATGCCTTGTGCGCTGCTGAGCTCCGCAAACAAGAGTTCCGCGCGGACTCCCGTGTGCGCCGGCTTGGACTGCTGTTCTCGCCGGCGTGGACCGTCGCTAGCGCCACTCTGAACCTCCCAGCGCCTGCTGGGCGGCCGCACGCAACCCTCTCGCCGGAATCCGCCGCGCCGCCCACTCCAATCCGATGTTGAACGCGACTCACGCGCCGCCACGAACCACAAGTCGCCGCACGCGCCGCCCCAGCTCCTGCGCCCCGGTCAACCAGGCTGTTGCGCCGCCGCCGGCCAGTTCCCAGTCCCCGGCCAGGATCCCGCTGCCAGGTACAGGTCCCCGTCGCCGGCCAGGCCCTCACCTCCGTCCAGGCCCCGTGGCGCCCAGGGATCCACATCCTCTGCTCCCTGCCCGGCAGTAGCAATGGAGCCGTCGCTGCAGTTCATCGTCAATTCCCCGCCCTCACCACTGCGGCCGCCCAGGCTCCCACCCGCGGCCTCCCACACCCCTGCGTCGCCGGCTATTCCTCACCGCACCGGCTGGACAGAGGAGAGGGCCCGTAGCCCTGGTTCTTCTTTCCCTCGATGGTTTCCCGTCCGTATACTTCTGTCTCTCTCCCACGTGTACTTCTCTCTCCAAAAAATGAACAAAATCTTCTGCTGACTTTGGCCCGCTCGCTGTGATTTTATTGGTCAAATAAACTTGTAGATGCGGTGGATGTGAATTTACCAATTTGGTAATGGAATAAAAATACAAACGGACAAAGCAAGTGGAGCAGCCGAACTAGTACAGCTTGCTGATGCGTTGATGGGAGAGTATTATTTTGCTCAATATTATTTTGCTGATGCGTTGATGATCCGATGAACCGGAGCCCCTCACCGGCCGGCGGCACCTGCAGCTGCCATCGTGCCCACTGCCTCCCTCGCGCAGCCCTGCTCGCTGGACCTGGACGACCGCGCGGTCCACACCAGCAATTGGAGTTCATCCGGCGCCGTTCCAGGAATCCGGCGTCCTCGGGTGCTCCGGCCGCCATCCCATCACCGGTCTTTCTGCCAGCGTTCGAGGCGCCGGTGGTCGAGTAGCTGTTGAGGAGCACATCGACGGCGTGTTGGTGACGAGGAGACCCTTCTTCTCTCATTCCGAACTTCCGTGTTCATGTTCTCAAACTGCACGTGTTGCTGTTCTTTTTTTCTTAATGGCACGCCCTCGGGCCTGTGTTTCGGGAACTAGTCACTAATGCAGCAGATTAGTTGTTTGATGTAGTGCTTCTCGCGGATGTGTCAAAATATGTCCAGCGAGTGTCTCCATATAATCAGAATAATTAGTGTATTTGCAGAATGTTGGGTGTTCGAGCTATCTTCAGTATTGCAGTGTCATGATTTTAAAAAAATTGACACTAACTAATGTTTTGATTTTATTACTTCTAAGAGGTTCACTTTGACCGTGTCCGGAGTTCACTTTAAAGGTATCGGAAGTTCACATGAATTGCGTCGGAAGTTTACCTTTCTATTGGGAGTTCCCTGAACCAGACGAAAGTTTGCTTTGCATAGTGGAGGAGTCCACTTTAAAATATGTCGGAAGTTCTCCCCTGCCATGTCGGATAATTACCTTTTTTCTCAGAAGTTCAGCTTTCAAAAAAATAACTTTGTACCGAACAGAAGTTCACTTCGGATGTGTCGGCAGTTCATATGAAAATGCCTTGTACGTTACATCTTTGTTGGGAGTTCGATTTGAACAAATCGGAAGTTAACTTTAAACGTATCGGAAGTTCAGCTCGAATACGCTGCAAGTTTACCTTTATGTCGGTGAAAAAAAATTCAAATCCAGAGATTGGAAAAAAGGTTAGAAATTTTTTCTCGTGAAGTTCACAATTTATAGAAGTTTACTCTCATAAAATTGTGAAGTTCAAAGTATACAATCTCGAAATCTAGTCCCAAGAACAACATGAAAACAGGGAAAAATCTAAAAATACAGCAGTTTGTATATTTGAAACTGCTCTTAAACCACATATAATTTTAAAAAATGGTCCACATAGTAGGATGCGCAATTTTCATACCTTTCCAACGGTATATCATTTGCATCGTTTGGACAAACGGTTTAAAAACTACAAAAAAAAATAGTGCAGGATACGGAATAAAAATTTCGCGATCGGAAGTTCACTATCGCACACTCGGAAGTTTACAATCGTGTAATAGGAAGTTCGGATGCTCTGTTTTTCTGGGCGGGAATCCTACGCATAGAAATCATTGATATGATTTCTGTTTGTCCAGATCGATCACCGCTACGTGCAATTGGCAATGATATGAGTCTAATTTGACTCTCCCATGTTGATTCGTCCATTCCGAATTTTATAAACGTGCCAATTTTAAATCTATTCCAATGTCATCTTGTTACTCTATTTTTCGTATTTTCGAAATTAATCAAAAACTGTAAGGAATTTCAAAAACATTTCTATATGAAAAAGTTGCGTCTAGTCAATATCTTTCCAACGCCGTATCATTTGTTACATTTGGATAAGCGGTTTGAAATTAATTGACAAAACAGTGTCCGCTGGACCTAAAAAACTAAAAACAGAATTTTGTATTTTTAAATCTGCTCTTAAACCGTACAGAATTTGGAAAAATGTCTAGAGATATCGAAGACTCGCATTTTCCATAGCTTTCCAACGGCGTATCGTTTGCATTAATCGGATAAACGGTTTGAAAATGGCGGCCGAAAAACAGTACAAAAACGGAGAAATTCCCGAAAACTGCACTCAGTATTTCTAAAATTGTTTTACAACCGTAAGGAATTTGGAAAACCCGTATTGACGAAAAAGATTCGCATTTTCCATAGCTTTCCAACGGCGTATCATTTGCATCAATCCGACGAGCGGTTTGAAAATGGCGGCCAAAAAACAGTACAAAAACGGAGAAATTCTCGAAAATTGTGTGTAGTATTTCTAAAATTGTTTTAAAATTGTAAAGAATTTGAAAAACCTGTCAAGACGAACAAGGTGCGCAATTTCAGTACCTTTCCGACGGTATATTGCTTGCGTCATTCCGATAAACGGTTGGAAAATTGCGTTGTAAATACTGTCCGCAAAACAGAAAATCTGGGAGTTCCGTCCGGAAGTTAACATAGTATACGAACAGAAGTTCAGAAAAGGTGCTCTGAATAGTTATTCAGAAACTGGTTATTAAATAGCTGGAATATATATAGAAGCTCTATTAAACACCCTGAATGTAGAATAAGTAATTCTGCCGGTCGACCGAGCCGTACGGAGCACCTGGTTCCATCGAACCAACGTCTCGCGCGCAGCACCTTACGGCATGTTTTTTTTTTTTTTTTTTCAAAAAAAAAAAAAAAAAAAAAGCACCTTACGGCATGTTGTAATTTTCTCTCTCCTTTTACGTGGACGGTTTTTTATTCTGAATTAAGGTCGTGGCGGATGGTAGCTAGCCCACTACTCAGCCACGTCTATTTTTTTTTCCTCCAGGTTTCTATCGTACGCATCCGGCGGCGAGCGGTTTGGTAATTAGATTTGAGACGAGGCGACGGCGAGAGGGTGCCCGTCAGGCGGCTAGCGGGTGAGCGGCGCCGCGGGACGATTCGGAGTACAGGTGGGTGAGCTCGTGGTGGTGGGCCAGCCGAATCAGCGGCGTCATGGTCGAGCGGCAGCTGCGGACTGCGGCCGGCGGCGAGCTGGGTGACCTCGTCGGCCGGCGGTAGTGTCGAGGCGGACGGTTCCCGTGGGGATTGAAGGTGGGAGCAGTGGGCCTGCTATCACGGCGGTCCCAGTGATGTGCTGCCTGCCATTCCTCACCGGCCGCCCACTTCCTGCCGTCCCCCGTCGGCCCGCTCCCCTCCTGCTGATCCTCGGTGCGGGTCTCCGCTGCTGTAGGCTTCCTGCCGTTCTCCACCGGTGCCCCAACCCGCCGGTCAGTCCCTGTCAGCCGCCTGCTCCCACTGCTGCATTTTCTTGATTTGCTTGATAGCTAGCCTTGCTCCGTTAATTGATTGGCTTCCTAGCTATCTTTCCATGCTCTTTGGTGCGTTCCATAAACCAGGTTTCAATCCACATGAATCTACTAACCTTCACGAATACAGATTTACCTATTTGTTAGATTATGTTTATTTTATAGATAGCAACGATCCAATTTAATAGATCAAGAAGGCCCCAAATAAGTCACAACGATCCAATTAGCACATTGGCTAAGAATAATGGCGTATACTGTAATCAATTTACAAGATTATTAAAATTATTGCTCAGTTTTGATGTTGTAGAGATCCAGGTGAGGCCACACCATATCACCTCTCTCTAGCTGTAGCCTTACAAGCCTATGAATTCATTTTTTCGGCATTAGAAGCTTATGAATTAATTTGTTTATGAATTCATCGGTTCACGTCGTCACTCGTCACGTGCATTATAGTACATAGATTGTTTGGGGAGTAAAAAACGAAATTATTTGCCAGTTTATGTACAAGTTTCATTGACACAATTATTCAAGAGTAGAAGCTCCAATTCTTAATTTTGTTGTTGCGCAATAGCTAGCTCTGGTGTATTTTTAAATATTGGCACTAGTACTGGATGTTAGCATTTTTTATGTGTTTCTGTTGAAGCTAGCCCACTACTCAGCCAGTCGACTCCATTGCACCTGCTCGGCGCGATTTAATCTAACAACCGTAATAACAACAACATCCGACGTAATTTCTTTTCCTTTTTTTTAACATTTTTTGGGACTGTTTGTATCTCCAATCGTGGGGGGCTTGTGTTTATCCGCTATCCACTCCCCACAGTTTCTGATCTAGTTGGGAGCGGTAGTCGCAAGCGGTTCCGAAGGCTGGCGGCGAGAGCTTTGGATGGCGAGCGAGCGTTTATTTGACCAGTTTTAAGTAATGCTAACCTTTGCCTCTCCTGTACCAACTGAACTGTTAGTTTTAGTTTGATTTATTAACTAGCAAGTTTAAAATAAATAGTTTGACTTAAATACAAATTCTGAGTTAGTCTCTAAATACATTGCTTAAATAGTTTGACTTAAATACAAATTCTGAGTTAGTCTTTAAAATAAATAGTTTGACTTAAATATAAATAGTTTGATTTATTACATTGCTTAAATATGAGATTATGCGTCCATCATTCTGAGTTAGTCTCTAAATACAAATTGTAGAATATGTTTCAAAGTTTCTGTAGAGTACTCATTTGTGCATTTTATTTCAACGGTTTATGTTCAGCGGTAAGTTTACTTCTTTTCTTCAGAAGTTTACCTTTCTGCGTGCAGTAATTTCGTGTGCCAGTTTAGGCTCGGCTAGACCTGTTTGGTAGGAATATGTTGATTTTTTTGTCACCTTGTATGTTCTTATTCAGAGGATAAAATGATAGATTGAATATTATTCACTTCCCTTATGTAGTAATTATTTGAGACATCCATATTTATAGAGCCGTGTATATTGTTGATTTATCACGTAGCTGCTTCGCGTGTGCTTCTTGTACTGATTTTTTGGTAATCAGCAACCTGATACTCTTCAGTAACGCACCAGCTCTTCCAATTTGGATTAGTAGTGCCGATTTTCTCTCCCATCGTGCATCCTTTTTGTTTGTAGTTCAGTTTTACTCGATGTAATTTTATTTACCATAATCCTTCTACATGAGATATTATTTGTGGATTTCTTTTCATTACAGAGCAGTGAAGGTTACAGGCAAAACCATTTGTTTCCTACATTTTCTTTTCCATCTCCATCCCTAAGTTATAACTCCTTTTTTGTATTGCATTTTGTTTGTCAGTCCTAGTTAAACTGTGAAGAGTTTCTACGAGGTCAGTCCACGGTTGTCAAATATCTATCAGAGCATCTCAATGGTAGTCTGTATATTAAAGACATTGGAAAGGAAGTGCAAGGCCGAAGAGCTCTCAGACCTTATTTTCCATGATTTGGACGAAACAAGATCTTTACTTGATTGCCAGGAGAAGTTATGGCCATGATCAGCCATATGTAAAACAATTGCTTTCAAGCACCAGTTATGCATCCATTTGACAACTCGCGTGTTTGTTTTTATTCCTGTCCATGTTCATGTAATATCTTTCTTACAATTTGTCCTTTTACTGCCGTCGTCTATCACACCATCTCCTGGTTGTGGCCTGAAAATTTGGGGAAGTGGAGTATGTTGCATGTCATCTACTTTACACTTTGTAATTCACTTTTGTTTTTGGTCATTGGGAATGTACAAAAGTTTATAATCATGCGTGTTGTTCAAATCATTGAATGGCGGCACATCTTCAGCACCGCAGTTTCTATCGAATTTTTATGTCGCCTCTGAAATTTCTTAGCTTTATTTAGTTGTAATCTTGCCGTTTTATCAAGTTTTTACATCGCCTTTGATATTTCTTACGTGAGTGGTTGACCCAAAATTACTCACGATTAGAATTAGTCGACCATGAATCCATGATCCTTGTGCTCGTTAGCAGATTTTCTTCGTAGGTTACCTATTCTTACATCGATGCTTTGTAATCAGTCATCGAGACATATGGGTTGGCTTGCTTTGTTTTCTTAGGTCGCATGCAAGAAAAAAGAAGATTCTTACGTTGCACGTAGAGAATCATGCGGCTTAGAAAAGTCAAGGGGATGCTCCAGGCCGGAACTGCCGCGGGCGGGGACATGCGCGCATGCGACGTATTTTTACGTAGCCTGGCGCACGGGCGGGGAGGTTGGTGCGAAACGCGCAGGAATGGGTGCGGGATGCAGGCGCGCGACGGGTGCGGCTGCGCGCGTGGTTCGGCCCGGTTGTAGAATAACTATTCTATACTTGGGTGCCAAATAGCGCATCCATATATATATATATATATATGGGCAGCTCTTAGGAGATTTGTGAAGAAAACCACTACCTCCGATCCATAATAAGTGTCACGTTTTGAACTGGGATTGGAGGGAGTACTTAAGTCAATACAGGTGATAGGGCAACAGGACGTGGGTTAAAATTTATAGCCATACAAATCATGTATAGCTAATTATTGAACAGGAAACATGTGGAATGCAGATGGTGAAAATAATTTTCATGTTGCGGCCCAACTATATATCCCCCTGTGAATCAGATCGGTCGTTCGATGTGAAATCTGATACTACCTCTGATCCGAAAAAAAGCGTCGGAAGTACTACGTACCGGTTGAACTAGTATTGATTTCTAGCGACAGATTTAACGGATCGGAGGGAGTAGTAAAAGTGAAGACGAAATGTGTTACTAGTATTTATTATTTTATTCGCGGGAACTATTTGTTGACCCGTTGCAACTTCATTTCAGCAGTATTTTACCAACTTTTGTTTTAGGTCGAACTGATCATTGTATTTGAACACAAATATCGATAGGAATAAAAAGAATGAGAACAACCAGGGGACTCCCGGCTGTCTTATTCTTATAGGGGGTGAGTCCTTGAACCCGCGCCCTTGGGTGCCCGTGCGACCATGCGCCACGGCTGCTACCACTGAGCTACGAGAGAGTTCTCATATCGATAGGAATACAAAACCAGCCTGGTGGGAACCAGATTATAGAGAGTTCGAGCAGTTTCTAGGTAGAGCCACGAGGCCGGCCGAGGGCCCAGCCGCGCAAGCCCAAACGAGTGACCACAAATCCTCCGACCCCACATGGCAGCAGCACAGGAGTCAATCCAGCCAGTCCAACCGAGGCAGAGCCAGTAGTTTTCCCCACCGCCGGAGAATCCAAAGCTGTACTAGCGAAACACACAAGCCTCGCCGAAATCCTACTCCCCATCCGCCGTCTCCCGTTGCGTCTCCGGGAGGGAAGGAACCAGCGACGCCGGCCTGCCACCCTCCGCAAAAGCCACGCGCCACCAACCCTTCTCCCCGCCGCGTCGCTTTCTCCTTTTTCCCACGCAACCGAAATCAGTGGGTCGATCGGGGCGAGCCATAAAGCCGGCGGTGATGGGCGGCGGCAGATCAGCCGAGGGAGAGTGGGAGGTCCGGCCGGGCGGGATGCTGGTGCAGCGCAGGGACGGCGAGGATGGGCCCACCATCAGGCTCAGGGTCTCCCACGGCAACGCGCTGCGCGAGGTCATCGTGCCGGCGCAGGCCACCTTCGGTACGTATCTTCTGCTCGCTCCCTCGATCCGATCGATGCGCCTCGCGTTTTGGTAGTTAGTTCTGTGATGACTCGTCCTTGGGAACTCGTTGGTGATGATGAGATGATACGTCCCAGGAGAAGGCAGAGGTCTCGTGATCAGTTCGGGTTACAGATTTGGTTGCTCGCCCAGCAAGCGCGCCAGCCGATGTCGTGTTGCTTACTTGCGTTGAGCTTGGACCTTTGACCGGTCAACTGTCAATTCGGTATAGCAGTACTTTCATGAAATTGCATCATTATTCTATGGATTAAATTAAATTGGGTGGCTAGACAAGCCTATATTAAGAACAGAAATCCCTGCATATGTCGTTGTATAGCTGACAACTCGAGTATGTATCATGGACTTGCTATGCAACTGCTACTAACCTTACCTTGTTGGACTGTGGCTACTAGAGTACAGTGGTACATGACCTTCGTACAAAAAAACTTATATAGTAATTAGTCTCATTCGTTCAACACCAGGTCCACAAATTAGTTACTGCTGTTCTGTTGCATCAATAAACTACTGTCGAGTTAGATCAATAGGATTCTTACTGCGGTCCGACAGTTGTCTTTTCAACCTCTGCTCTAACCCCTCTGGAGAAATTAAACTTTCATGGTGCATCTGTATGGAATTTCACTATTTAGAAAAACTTTTGATGAGTTGTTTGAGTAATAACATTCAACATCTGCTTGTACCTTACTTACAACAATACTAGGTAGTTGAAACTAATTTCTATTTTGTATGAAGGTGAACTGAAGAGGGTCCTTGTCCAGCCTACTGGCTTGGAGCCTGAGAGGCAGAGGATCTTCTTCCGTGGGAGGGAGAAGCGTGACGATGAGCTCCTGCACACCTCAGGGGCCAAGGATGGAGCGAAAGTGCTTCTGCTCGAGAAACATGTCCCAGCCAATGTGGAACAGAAAGCTGAGCCAGTAATGATGGATGAGAGCATGATGAGGGCTTGTGAGGCTGTTCTGCGTGTCAGATCTGAAGTTGACAATCTTTCTGCTAAGGTGATGGGACAATACTTGTGACACCTGGTTTGTAACACGTTTTGGCTTCTTATACAATGGTACTGATGCCTCTGGTTTGGCTTTGTTCTATAATAGGTGTGTGATTTGGAGAAGAGCGTGCTTGCAGGGAGAAAGGTTGAGGATAAAGAATTTGTTGTCTTGGCGGAGCTGCTTATGGTGCAGCTGCTGAAACTCGATGGCATAGAGGCTGAGGGAGAAGCAAGGGCACAGAGGAAGGCTGAGGTACAGTGGTCACTGAGCACTCCGTTACTGTTATTTTTAGAACCTGATTAATTGCGAGTTGTGGCAGATACATGCTTAATTAAACACATATAGGAACTGAAACATTCGTGATGCAAGACAAGATACATTATTTCTGTCATGTGTTGACATCTTATTGCTCAAAAGATTCCTTCCTGTTATCTTTTGACTAAAACGGAATGTGCAGTTACATAGTTCATTTTATCTTCTTACTAAAACGGAAAGAGATGCTAATTATCGAGTACCAATTGCGTCCTGATTATGTGTGCAGTTATAACATATCTATCATGAGTTTGGAGATTTCCTCATACCAAGCACACTGGTATCTGTATTGATCCAATCTGTCAGTGACACTTAATAGGACATCTGTTTGAAAAGATTGTTGAGATACATGTGCTACACCTGCTATCCGAAGCTTGCACCTCAGGCAGCTTGTCTGCTATGTTGAATCAATCTTCACAGCTCTCACGTGTCAGTGAACCTTATAGGATCATCTAATTCTAAGAAGTGTTTTGTGGGTTATGGGCAATGAACTTGTCTGCCTGGCTGGTTAGCTCCTGCAGTAGCACAGTTTGTTCAGCCTCGGGTTTATAGCCTTTATAAACTATTTCCACCTAGTTTAAGCTTATTTGGTGACTTCGCACTGAAAGGGGGCTCAAACATGCAAAGTGCTGAGCTGACCTGGCTGTGTTGTTCGAAATTTAGTCTATAAGTGAAAGATAGCTGGAGCTTACGCTAACAAACGCTTGGCCCTCAGGTTTATTTTCTTAGTTTCTGCTGAGTTTGAACCAAGGTTTTCGAGTCGACGAGTCTATGGGTTGTCTGGGGTAGTGACTCATAGACTAGTCGTGACTAGTCAAGGCTGATGTCAACTAGTCGACATGAATCAAGCAACAGGTACTATAAAATACCATAGTAATAGTCTAATACCCGGGGAGGATCCTGGGAGCAGCAGCCACCGGCATAGGAACTGACCAGCAGCAACCGATGGAGGAGAGTTGGGGGAGGATCTTGGGAGCAGCAGCCACAGGCGAAGGAGCAGACCACCAGCAGCAGCCGAAGGAGGCAGAAGCATGCCAGCAGCCGCAACAACCAAGGGAGGAGCCTCGGAGCAGCAGCAGCCGGTGTAGGAGCAGATCAGGAGCCAGGAACAGGCGGCGGTGCCATGGGCTTGCAGCGACGGCGGCCAAGGGAGAGCACTCTGTCACGGGAGACAGGATACGTTTTGGGTCACAAGGGAAACGGTGTCTCGATCTAGGTTTTACAGGGGAAACTGGGCAAGCAATATGAAAAAAAATATGACAGTTGGGTCAATTTTTAGTTGCTCGTCTCAAAAATCTGGACTAGTCAAGACTAGTCGAATGAGTCACTCGACTCATCCAATTAGTCGAGACATTGAGTAGACCTCGGAGTTGTGACTCTTGATGAATAAGATGGGTGAAATTATCTGCAGATGTAACTTCCAAAATTCAGATAAAATTTCCCATTGACGAGACTATATACAGTGAGGTGTACTGGGTCAACATAGTTCTGGTTCTTCAGCTTAACATAATCCTGATTTTGTCCGTTTGCTATATAATTGGATGACTTTTTGTATGATCTTTTGTCTGGTGTTGGTCACCATGGTTAATATTTTTGTCTTGCCAAATTTATGATAATAATAATGTCACTAGAGCTCCTTGTGTACAAGCGAACCTTTCATAAAGGATAACTCACACAATGTTCTGTTCAAACTTGCAGGTTCGTCGAATTCAGAATCTTGTTGAGGTCGTGGACAAGCTGAAAGCAAGGAATGCCAACCCTTTCAGTGATAACAACAAATCTGCTTCAGTGTCAACCGAGTGGGAGACGTTCGAGAACGGCATGGGCAGCTTGAATGCGCCGCCAGCGCGGTTTTCTTCGACGCAGAACGACACTGATTGGGAGCAGTTTGATTAGCATCGGAGTGCTTTCTCGATGTATCTCATGTAACTTGTGACGACTGCGGCTGTGTACATGTATGAAGTCTGATGCCTGTTTGCTACTCTAATACTGATTGGGAGCAGTTTGCGGCTGTGTACTTGTGACGACTGGTGAATCGCCCTGGAAATTTGTTATGCCTTCACTCTGCTCCTGCCGTTGTGCGTGGAACCTGGTGATATTTGTTCTGCTCAGAGCAAATTTAGAACACGTGCCAGGTGTGCGTGCGTATATACGTAGTTAAGACACAAATCAGATATGCTCTGTTGGTTTGATGTGTTGACCTCGTGTCGTCCTCCTCCTTGCCCTCCACCAGGGCTCCCTGTGGTGGCTACTGGGACGCGAGGCATGCAGGAGTTAGCTATGCTCAAGACAAGACCATCGCTTGATTGGGTGCACATCGTCACATTGGAATCGGACGCGTGTGTGCTACTGGACTTGCCTCTGTGTCCGGGTGTGCTGGGGTGGCTGGCGAGATGGCGTTTCACCGGAGAACCAGGTTGCAGTGACTGCTTTTCTCTCCTGGTCTATGCTTGGATTGCTCGTGGCAGCATCACGAAAACATCTGCTGATAAGAGGATCCTGAAGCCGAGGGAGATGTTCCATATGTTCCTTTTGGTCAATTTTATGCAGTATCACCAGAAATTTAGCGTTGTCACCATGGTGGTGAATGACTGCAAATGTTGAGGTGGTCTAGGAGGTTCGTTTCATGAATTTGAGGCAAGCCTGGCGACTTATCAGATGTCATCAATGCTTGTTGGTGAATGGTGAGGTGGAACACAACTATAATTGTCTTTGCTGCATTTGGATCAGAAATGTGTCCGAAGATGCTTTAGATGAGGGTGTTGAGTCTTTCCATTCGGGATGTTCCACCGATGGCGGGTGAGAGCGACATCGTTGTTGGACCTCAGATTTAATGGAAGGGACAAGTTGCAGTTGAGCTCGGTGAAGGTTACAACAAATGTTCAGCTCGGCTCTTTTAAACTTTAGGAAGTTGATCCGAGGCCCTCGAAGACTGTGGTTGTGGCTGCGTGTCGAATATCCTTTAGAAATTCTTGTTTGTATATTGCGGAGTTATGTACTAGTACTTCACATAACTTGCCTCGTCGAAGTTGCTCACCTTGTACATATGCTCTAATGTACTACTGAAATAAATCCTTTTGTGTTAAAAAAAAGGAAGATCTGCTCTACCTCACATAAATAATCCTTTTCTGTTAAAAAAAGGAAGATCTGCTCTACTGAATGTACTATGCTTTAGAACGAAAATGCCAGACAAGAACTGAATTTAACAAGCGCGAAGAGCACGACACACTCTTGCATATCGCACGACAAAAATGCCATTAATTCTCATCTGCCTTCAGTACACTATTTTATCAAATTTGGCAAAAGAACAGACAGTAACAGAACGTGCTGCTCCACTTGGCCGCTACAACTGAACGGTGACACCTCTAGCTCCCATGGCTGCCAGACGCTGGTCCACCGTCTGGTCACCAACCACGTTGGACTTCGCAGCCGCACGCCGTGACACGTCGAACCTCTCGCCGTCTCCCCAGAGCGCGTAGGCCTCCTCCCCGTGCGCTGCGTCATCGCCGACCTTGAGCTCGTCGTCGGGCATGCGCAGAGGGATGACGAGGCCAACGCAGAGGAGGATGCCGGTGGTGACCACGACGTTCCACACGACGACGAAGAGCGCCGCAGCGAGCTGCTTGCCCACCTGCGCGATGCCGCCGCCGTAGAAGGCGCCGCGCGTGCCCGGGACGTGGGTGTGCAGGGAGGTGAGCTCCGGGGTGGCGAGGAGCCCCGTGAGGACGCCGCCGAGGAGCCCGGCGACGGCGTGGGTGTGGAACACGGCGAGGGTGTCGTCCACCTTCTGGAGGAGAGAGGACCTCTTGTGGAGCACCATCATGGTGACCCACGGCACGCTGCCGGCGGAGATGCCCATCAGTATCGCCGCCCACGTGTGCACCAGTCCTGCGAGCGCGCCATGCAAATGCAACACAAAAGACAAAACACAGTGTAAAGCAAAAGGAATAAACCTGTACTGACGACATTCTACGATTCAGACGAGGATCTGGTACCTGCGCCCGGGGTGATGCAAACGAGGCCGGTCATCATGCCCTGCACGGCGCCGATCACGGAGGGCTTGCCGAAGAAGATGACGTCCAGGCAGGTCCAGGTGAGGAGGCTCGCCGCCGCGCTCACGTTGGTGTTGAGAACCGCGACGGCCGCGGTGAGGTTTGGGGCGTACGGCGCGCCACCGTTGAACCCGGCCCAACCCAGCCACAGCATCCCGCCGCCGGCGATCATGAGAAGAATGTTGTTCGGCGCGAATCTCTCTCTGTCACACTTCATCCTCGGCCCTACCTGTCAGAAACCAAATGTCGTCACTTGATTAACAGCGCACCGTCGATCTGTGTCACCGGAACGTTCACCACGACTCCTCACGTCCCGCATACGAGCGTGCCTACCGCTTTCCTGCTGAGTTGTGAGCACGGGAAAAAGTGAACCCGGCCGGCGGCTCATAACCCGTATACGTACCCAGTAGGCGGCGGTGAATCCGGCGACGCCCGAGGAGAGGTGGACGACGTATCCACCGGAGTAGTCGATGACGCCCCAGTGGTAGAGGAAGCCGCCGCCCCATAGGCTGAAGGCGCAGACGGTGTAGGAGAGGAGCAGCCACAGCGGCGTGAACGCCATCCACGCCCTGATGTTCATCCGCCCCAGCAGCGCCCCTGCCAGCAGCACCAGCGTGATGGCCGCGAGCTCGAACTGGAACAGCACGAGCGTCGCCTCCGGGTAGTACGGCTGCGTGGGCCCCACCTCCAGCGCGCCGCCGGCGCCATAGTGCGCCGTGGCGGGGAAGGACGCGCGTCCAACGAGGAAGTCCTGCGTGAGCGCCACGCCGGCCTTGCCCCAGAACGGGAACAGGCGGTCGCCGAACGCCATGCGGAAGGCGAGGAGCACCCAGACGATGAGCGTGGGCGTAGGCGTAGAGCGCCATGAAGGCCGAGTTGACGGCCCACTTCTTCTTGACGATGCTGCCGTAGAGCACGACGAGGCCCGGCATCGACTGGATGCCGACGAACGTCGCCGCCGTCAGCTGCCACGCGTTGTCGCCCTTGTTCAGCCATTCCGGCACCGCCGGGAGGGCGGGCATGTACGGGCCGGCTGAGGCGGTGCGGCCATTGTGTGTTACCGCGACGGCGACGTACGTCCACGATCGATGCGACGCGGCTCCTCGGCGATGCGCGCTTTGTAGTAAGCGGCTGACCGGCAGTGGTTGGTGGGGATCGAGTACGTGAGCCCCATGAACACGACACGAGCAGCCCAAGTGGCATTCCATGTGAGTGTTTGCTTTTCTTTCTCATGTCCCGTGCCGTGCGCGTTTTGGCTTCCTATAAATTTTTCATTTCCAACGATTTCATGTATCATCCTTTGGTTTTGCTAAGCGTCACCTTGTTGAGCTTTCCTCTTTGACAGCTTGCGGCCTTGCAGGTCTGCATCTCATCGATCGGAGCTAGGCTCGGTTCACCAGGAGTCCATGAGATCTGAACCAGGGTTTAAAATTCAGTACCAACCGTACCTCGGTTCTCCATAGAAATATCCGAATTTAAATCTAGAATACCGAGTTTCACTGAATTTAGACGCATTTTAACAGCACTTGAACTTGTTTTCAGTTGAGTCTGAATCTAGTCCAAAAATTTAAGTTACTCTCTCCGTTCACTAATGTAAGCCATTTTAGTTTTTTCTTGATTCAAATGTATATAGACTTATTTGTACATATATTCACTAATTTTATTATGTATGTAATCAAAATTTAAATGATAGGGTTCAATGTCTTACATTAGTGAACGGAGGGAGTAACAAAATGTGAACCTTAAATTTTGGATTGGCATGTGGCAAGGGAGTTCGTGGCGGCATCGGCCAGGTGAATAGGAGTTTGACTCTGGGCAGCATCAACAACCAAGTCTAAGTGGATGGTTTTTTCCTTATTCTTTTTTACCTTTGTGTGTGAGAAGGGATGAAGCCCTTCTCGGCCTAGTCATGGCCAAACTCGGTTACCAAAAATTATTGTGTCGCTTCTGTTAGTGCTCGACGTCCAACAACGGAGTCACTGTGCACTTCCTTTTACTTGATCAGAGTTCTACTCAATGTATGATAAATACGAGTGCATCGTTTTGGAGTTCGGGCTCCATCGTGCCTATTTTGAAAAATTCAAAAATAACATCTGTAAGTTTCAAAAAAAATCAGAAAAGAATTCCTAGATGGAGATAATGAACTATTTGTGCAAAAAACCAATACAAAATAATTTGTATTTGAGGTTGAGCAAAAATGACAAAAGTGTGGATATAGGTGCGGTGAATAATGCACATTTTTTAAAATTAGAAATTTTGACACTTTTTATATATTTGGGTAACCTAGAATACAAATTATTTAGTAAAGTTTTTTGAGCACCAGAAGAGTTCAACATTATCTACATCTAGGATTTTTGTTTAGAATTTTCTGAAACTTCGAAACAGAGATTTTGAATTTTTTAGAAATCAGGCTCTATGGAGCCCGAGCTGCCCCTTAAACTTTTCAGATAACTAACCCCTATTTTTTGAGAAATCCCCTTAGTTATGTTGTCTTTCACTATGACTACACTAAGTTTCTCTCCCTCTCTCCACCGGCCCATAGCTTCAATCTTGGGACTAAACTCAAGTATGTGAAAACAGAGAACCTCAAATAATTTCACATACATGTCGACAATCTCTTGATACATGCCGGAAGTTCACATGATGAAAAGGAACATCACAGTATTCTTCCTTTGGCGCTCAACCATCAGAGAACGAGGCTACCAACTAGGAATGCTGTCAAAGGAACGGTTAAATTGTCATCCAGTTCTGTGCTGATGGGGTGTGATTCTACAAGTGTTGCGGCTACAGAGACCACAAGGAAGCCGAAGGACGTGTACCAGCTTTCCTCAATGAAACCGAAAGTGTGGAAGTAATGCATGTACCTGAATAAGATGACAGCGGGTGATTCAAACAAAGCACAACTAAGGGAATAAAACAAGTAACAGGGCTAATCAAATCATTACCCAATAGAAGCCAAGAAACCAGCCACGGCCATAGCTATGCTTCCTGCATATGACTTGTTGGGGTTGTATGGAAGCTTTTCTTTCCCTAAACGTCTCCCCACTATGTCTGCTATACCTGGAAGCGCATAGAACAACCGTAACAAAAGGTGAACAGAGAGTCTAAAAAAACAAAAGGTGAACAGACAAATTATATCTGCTTTCATCTAGGAAAGGGTAGCAGCTAAATTATTTGCCACGCCGTTTCTAGTCACGGTGTGAAGGGAGGCAATAGATTTTGCTGTGCACGATAAATTTGTAACACGGTCTACAATACCAACCGCAGATATATGCGCATACCATCTCCAGCACATAAGTTGCAGACAAGTGCTATAGCAATTGGGATGTTCTCCACAATACAGAAGTGGCGAAAGTTATAGTAGTAGCGTAGTACAGTGGGCCCTTGAGAAGTTCCCTGTGTTCAAGAGAAAAACAATTAAAAAGGAAAGCAGTAGCAAGGAAGCAACAATCGGTATGTCACAGAAAGAAACAATAGGAGAATCTCAAGAAAAATGTGTATAAATAACCGAAAGTAGGCATATGTAAGTGTGCAACCTGTGGTCTCCAGATCGGCTCATTGATTTGACCATAGCTTCATTTTTCATTATCCCTAACCCCAATAGAAGCATCCTTAAGATATTAACCCCTGGTGCAACTGCAGCAAGGAAAGGAGCGTACTTTCCCGAGCTGTATAAAGTATTAGTTTTGAACAAAATGCTGATTTACATTGACAGGATCATTTCAGAATTTAAGTACCTGAAAAGAGGCCAAAAGAGCAAGAATACACTCCCAATAGTTATATGCACAAGTTTTCTATTGAGTTTCTGCATGCAAAGAAAGGACACTATCAATACAAAATGTTTATATGATGTTGCAAACATAAGTAAGAAAATGGAACTCATATCTCATACATAACACTAAGTTGCACATTTCTATACAAGAACGACACTCATACATGGCTATGTTACATGGTTAGACATATTTAGGTGCCAAATGTATGCCATGGCACATTGTGTTAACTTTTTTCAGTAAATCCACTTATGCTTGTATTAAATGAGTACCCAACCTAAGTGCCATCTGGAGACTCTGAGTTCATGATATATTGACAGCCCATCTCACACCAGTCAAGAATTAATCGCAAATAGGGGTGGGCTGTGCAGAACCCAAGGGTTCATGAACTGGGTTTCTATTAGCTAGAATACGGTTCATCTTTCGCTCCAACAGAATGTAGACAGTAACAGAACTGATGCATCAGAGACCCTAGAGCAACTGAACAAATGCAGTTGAATAAACTAGTGCATGCTATCTAGTACTTTCACCATAATCAGGGATAGAACTATGTTTTGAATGGTAGCAGAATTTGTGCATATCTCAACAACCCTCAATCTGTCATTTGAAACAACCGAGTTTTCAAAGTATGTAAAATAGCACCATGTAGTTGGATCACCATTACTGAAAAAAATAACATGTGTATTCTATGCTACTGACAAATTACTTCAGCAACTCATGCATAGAATTCACCATCAGGTTTGTGTAAACATATAATTGGTCTTTTCTGTTTATAACTCACAGTAGCAACTACGCTTCAACTCAGCATGCCGAATTAAGATTATTTTTTCGTAAAAGAGTTACGCGTATGCAAGTTTTCTAGTACCTATTTATCATTAATTACACCTGAAATGCCATTTTTATCAAATCATATCATTCAACAGGTACCTCGCTGAATGTCATGCCTAACACTTAGCATTGTGTACCACCTATCCTGTGTAACTTGAGCAGTAGTCTATTACTCTGCATCCATATGTAAATATATGTGAGTCAATTAAAATGGAACGGAGGGAGTACATATTACAATACTTCGCAGCATATCATTTCCAAAAAAGATGCTTTCACAGCAGTAGACAATCTCAACTTCTCTCACGGTAAAGAGTGTTAAACCGCTCCATCAGCACCGACCGACCAAACGATTTGCAGTATAATTTCAGTTGCAGCTTCTATTTCAGAGAATTATAATGCAAAGGATTCATTCTCTCGTACCCACAAACTCCATGACCAACAAATGTGAAACGATGTGACCATCTCGGCATAACCCATTAATGGGAAATTGATGTATTTCTCTAGGGACCCGGGAGGCGGGAGAGGTAGGTGTAGCCACGATGCCAGCAACAGCCGTGCATCGCCCCGGGATTCTGTTCATGACAGTTCTCTTTTCTATGTAATTCAGTAATGCTACTGTTTTTTACTAGCGATAGCCTCCTTACTGTTTGTCTATATTGTTGTTGCCATGTTGCTGTTAGTAGAAATTAAACTATTAAGCAGTAGCGCACATTATAAAAAGGAACACGCGTCAGTTCACGAAATTGGATGATAAGCCAGCATCGGCCAACGGCGAGAAGCGTCCGTCCACCAAGAATGACATGCAAGTTTTCGACCTAGACGTCATTAATTACACCTGAAATGCAATTCAAATCATATCATTCAGCAGATACGTCAGACCTCAGACCTAATACTTAGCAGTGTGTGCCACCAAATCTGTGCAATTTGAACAGTAGTTTACTAAGTACATTTTACAATACTTCACAGTATATCCTTTAAAAAGAAGATACTTTTGACGGCATATAGTCGTACACAATCTCAACTTCTCTCACGGTAAACAGCGTTAAACCGCTCCATGAGCACCAGCCGACCAAACGATTTGCGGAATAATTTCGGTTGCAGCTTCTATTTCAGAGAGAGCAAAACTAACCAAACCAGCACATACTAGTCAGAAGCGTCACACCACCGCATACAACCGAAAGAGGTAACACCCGAATGTATTGCTACTTACAATAGGGTGGTCTAAAAATCATAGCCCGGATGACATAGTGTAGAGCACAGCCTAGAAATCGGCAGTCTCAGCATGACCATCAAATGTGAAACGATGTGACCATCAAATGTGAAACGATGAGACCATCTCGTCATAACCGATTAATGGGAAATTGATGTGTTTCTCTAGGGAGGTCCCGGGAGAGGTAGGTGCAGCCACGAGCCCACGATGCTTGCAACAGCCGTGCATCGCCCCGGGCTTCTGTTCATAACAGTTCTCTGTTCTATGGAGTAATTCTGTATTGCCCTGGCAGTCTGGCATCACTACTGTCTACTGTTGTTTTAGCGATAGCTTCGTTACTGTTACCATATTACTGTTGCCATGTTACTGTTAATGCAGTACTAGTGCACATGATAAGACAGGACGTAGTTAATTACACTTCGGGGTCAAAAAGGGGAGAAGGGCGCTGCTGACTGACCTGCTCGAAGACGCCGCGCTTGGCGAGCTCCTCGAAGAGGCGGAGGAGGCCGAGGGCGACGCCGGCGGTGACGACGGAGGACACGAGGTCGTGGGCCAGGCCGCCGTCCCCCGGCGAGATCACCGCGGCCATAGCCGTTGACCTGCGGCTCCTGTCGCCGGAGCAGACGCGGCGGCGGAACGGGAGGGAGGAGGAGGAGGTGGACGCCGCGGCGCTGGTAGGTGAGCGGAGCCAGAGGGGTCTCGATTGGAGGCGAGTGTAGTAGAGTGGGGAGGAGGAAGACAGCGAGAAGGGATGGGCGTTGACAGTGACCATTTTCGTCGCGTGCCCAGGCGCAGACGACGACGACGGCTGTTGGAGTAAACAAGAAAATGCGGATGATTCCACACATGCGGAGGCAAAATCAACACACGCGGAGGCTGCTGGTTCTAAAACAGATTTGGATGCCGGTTTTCTTCTAACTAGTAATCGTGCACATGCCACGCACAATATTATGAATTTATTTGCCTCTCTTTGTAAACTCGGTCTGATTTTTTTAATGCAAATAACGCAGAAACATATTCCATGCATAAGAAATTTTATAATTTACACATACAATTTTATTATCCAATTATTAAAAAAGTCTAATTTCATTTATCAAAGTTAAACAAAGATATATATAGATGTTTGTATAAATAGAAAAACATGTTTAATTTCACGTCCATGAAAGAGGTTTGCATAGCAATACAAAATCAAACTGACATTAAAAATGTCACAAAGTTCCACAAGCGAAGACTTAAATCCAATGAGGCGAAATCTTACAGTTTCAAAGCACTTGGCTTCTTATTTATTAGGACCTACGGCCTAGTCTAGCTCATCCATTTTGTTGGCAGTAGCGTCTCTATGCTCGCAATAAACGGACGTTGGAGGTGCATGATAACAATCACCAGCCCATAAATTTTTTGAAAATATAATCCACGGACGATGAAGATTTTGTCCTCATTTTCTTGGGTACGGGTAGATCAAAACAGTTGTCTTCGCCAGTCACACATTCTTCCTAATTAGGGCAGCATTTTTGACAACGTTATGGAAAGACAAGTCATTTAGAACTTGATTATGCACACCTATAACAAAAGATAAGCACACAGTTAGTCTAACTGTGGAGAGATTTGTCAAATTGGTAAGTTCAACCAATAGTAACCTTTAAAGAAGTCTAAACTGTGAAACGCTGAGCATAGAGGTTGTTGTCCCCTTGCTAAGAAGAGTTCATGTTGTCAATCCTCAAATTAGTAATAATGACAGGAATACACGACAGCTTCTAAACTGAGATTGCCTAAAAAACTTATAAATGCAAATGATCTGGTCCTCTCTATGCCTTGCGTGAGTAAGATTAATCTAGTACATGGTACAGCCTAGGAGGAACCTATGACAGAGGATCACATACTGGACATTTTTTCCCGTACTGAACCCACAATTTCAGACAGAAGTTTAAACCTACTCCTAGCTTGCAGAATCATGCGATTTAATAGAAATAAGTTGACACACCTAAACATGTTCTATGGTTACAAATTGTAGCTGCGGACAATAGTTGCTAGCTGGGCATTAAAGTACACTGAGCGCCAAAAATGTAATGCATCCCCTCTGACAACAATTGCTTGCTAACAATAATAGCCTGAAAAAACAAAGTTAAGAGGATACATCAGGATTGATATCTAGCTGGGCTTAATCTTGCAGTAACGCATCCCCTGCCCTCTGCAAATATGAAGGCATAAACTACAAATAGTTGCTTGCAGAAACTATATCAATATAAAGCATTCTTGTATACAGCTGCACCATAAGAAAAAGAACAAGTTGTTAGTGGATAGAACCTGAAATGAGCTGGTTCCAAAGGAACTTCCATAAGCTATTATACTGAGCGCCAAAAATTTAATATCAGGAAACCTTGGCATGTGTTCCATCAAGTATGACCTAGTATAAAAGTCATGTAGATTTGTTTGAACTCACAGGAAAAAATATATATATATAACAGTAGGAATACATGAACACATTTTCTGGACAAGATTGTAATTCAGCCATGTCACAAAACTTATTGGAAGGACTCGTGAAGAACTTATTGTTGTATATAATATTTCTTTTCTCATATTGGTACGTACCTTTTACCATGGCGTGGTACACAACTGCTGTTATGCTACTGCATAAGACAGTACAAATATTTTTTTTGTATCAAACAGGTATCTTGTGTCCACGGTATATACATGAAACAGTATGTCTACATTCCTGCCTATATACGTATTCACAGCTTTAAAACGTAGTTATGACAGAAATGACTGTTCAAACAAATACCTTTAGAGTCCAAATAAATATCTCGTGTTCTGTTAATTATCCAGTCGCGGCCATAGCCTTGAGTCTGCTAGGCTTCAGCAACTGCCACTAAACTGCAAGCAGGTAATGGACCAATCAATAATTGAGGAATAACGGATGTGCATGAATCAAGAAGCAATAGTCAATCCAAGTTTACACCTCCAGGTTGTGCCTGCAAGTTCTTTACAACACGTTCAGACAAATATCATTCTTACAGGTAGCTATTACAGACTCTATATATGTCTTCTGTTCATGTATTTTCCATGTTAATTTGGTAAGCACCAATAATCATAAATAATACACTCATATAACTATTTCAAAATTTAAGATGAACATATGCACCAATATTAACAAATATGTAGTCTAGATTGAAAGCGCCAAGATGATGTATTAATTAAATAAACATAGAAAGAGCCACAATAATAACTATAACCCATATGCAGCAAGACATAAATAACTGAGGTAATTTGGATGTTAGTACTTAGTTTAAAATAAAGATAGCTTGCATATGATATGCCACATGCATATTACAACTACTGAACCTTAAGAGAAACCTCCAAAGCTCCTCGCTGATACCTGAAAAGAAAAACATAATGAAACAATCAGTCTCAAAACAGTCATCAATAGTAAACCTTTACAAACTGAGTTGCGCAAATAATCTTTTTTATGGAAAAACTTACCCTTGTATGAACCTTTTCAGTGGGGAACAAAGAAATTGTTTGCCTATATTTATCTTCTGCTAGCGTTGTCTTGCTCTTAAAGTAGTGGAATATGCAGGACAAGATTAACACTTTCATGTCGTTTGCCTACAAATTACATTGATCATTAGAACTGGATTCATTTGCAAAAACCAAGCGAGCTATTAACATGAAGTTTTTCTTCTGATCAACAAAGTCTGAGGAACTTGAGGATGGCAGGGACTACTTGACGGTGGCAATATCGTGGCCGTGGTGAGCTTGACAGCGCCGCCGACGGAAGCCCCCGCGTGTAGGTCTGACAGAAGTTGCAGAGGCTTCCGAAGACGGGGTACGGTAGTGGAAATTGTGTCCTCGACGGCGTACGGATGCGCGTTAGAGGCGCTGGAGATGGGGGCGGGGACGGCGGCGGACAGGGCCGCGATGATGGCGACTGGAGCGTGAGGAGCATGGGGTTATCCGGCGCCGACGGAGTTGAGGGTGGCAGAGGAGAGGGTCGGGCCAAACCTGAAGAGGTCGAATTGCTTGCGTCCAGCCGGCCGGTGCAGGGTGCAGAAGACTGCAGGGCGCCGCCTCGCTTGTTGCCGGCGTGCACGGGGGTGGAGGAAAGGGCCGTGGCGAAGGGCATGTGGAGCAGATGGTCCGGAGGTGGGCGACGGCCGTCGCTGCCCTCTTTCTGTTGGGTGCTCTGGTGGCTGATGGACGCGGAGGCGTGGGCGTGATTTGGCCGATGGGTGTGGAGGCGTGATTACTGGAGCAGTTGTGTGATATATTTTTTTTTTTTGAAGGAAGCAGTTGCGTGATTTTGGCTCATGGAGGCGAAGGCGCTCAATGTGTTTGACACCAAACATTGGGTTGCTTTTGGTCGTTGGATTCATCTCGTGTACGGTCCAGATGCTTTGAATCTCCGCCCTCTGGGTCTTTTAATATTAGTCTAGATAATGAGACAAATGGATAAGCCAAATTTTCTTTCCGTGAAACTAGGAAGTGCCAGTTTAACAGAAATATGTGAATTCTCAGCTATAAATAACTTAGTAAGTTCCATGTCAGTCCACAATAAAATTTGATGCCGTTACTCGAGCAGTATCTCCTTTAGAGCATCTCTAGCAGATCCTAGATAACAATTAGGTAGTTCACAAATCGAAAGCGCGGAATAGATCCCGGATATTTGTACCGGATATATAAACATACTAGTTCGCGCTTGATCTCTCACCGAGATACAGTTCACGCGAGATTATTACAGTAGAGAACAAACTGAAATAAACCTAATCCCGACAGATCATAGGCGGCTGCTCGTCGTAGTTGAGGCAGAACATGGCGGCGGAGATGCGCTTTGCCTACGCCAGCTTGTGGTTGTCCAGCGCAGTTTCGTAGCGGCACTGAGCAATAGAGTCGTCGGTCACCGTCGCTCGCCTGCCTTCGTGCAGTGCAGCGTCAGTTTCGCGGCACCGCTCGACGTGGGGGAGGACGTCGTCGAGCCCCACGAACCCATCCCCACTCGGGTCCCCACGCCTCCTCCTCGTCTTCGTCGTCCTCGTCGTGAATGTTGACGTCGACCACCAACTGTGAGGCCCCCGCCTCGGCGTCATGCCAGCGGGCTGGCGCGGCGACAGTGGTGACAGCGGCCCAAGCAGTTGCGGCGTTGGCGATGAAACAGGACACCGCGGCGTCGGCAGCAGCCAGAGCGGTCGCGGCGGACCCCGACGCCACATCGCGGTTCTTGTTGATGCACGGCTACACGAGGCCGTGTAGGCCGTCCCACCCCCTCCCTCGGAGGTGACCGTGGCTGCTCGAGGCGGCCGAGCGGTGGCGGCGGGCCTCCTTATCCTCGCCCGGAGGCCCTCGGCCTTCACCGCGCCCGCCACTGCCGCGCATGGAGGAGCCGGCCATCGATCTGAAGTCACAGGAGCGAGATATGCGGCGGAGCTCGAGTAATTGCTCGCTGGAGAAGATCTAACCTAGCGGCGGAGGGAGAGAAATGCGGCGGGGCTATCGGGGAGTAGAACCCTAAATGACCCCTGGTACCGTTCATATAGCGCCCGAACCGCCGCTTATCCGGAGGCCCGGATAATTTCTATTCGGGCCATAAAAACGATCAAGAATTGAGAGACCCTACAAAATTACTATTAGGTCCGATGTTTTTTTTTGTTGACAAAATTGTACTCCCTCCGATCCATATTAATGGTCTCAACATTGTCAATCCGTATCTAGACAATGTTGAGACCATTAATATGGATCGGAGGCTGTATTTGAAAGGTCAAATTTATATATCTACTTCCAACTCTCCCGAAGGATTGAACTGTATTAAAAGTTTCATTGAAAAACTGTCCTAAAATAGGAAGAAAATTATGTTAGCAATTAATAGATACGGAAGTGACAGAAAAACATTTATTTATGTTAGTCGGTAGGTAGGGACCGCCAGTGCTTTTAACACGACATAAACAAAGGCAAGGGCCCGATGAGCAAAACAGCTGTCCATCCCAGGGACCAAATTGAATTTTAAAACTTGGCAGTGAGCCAGTGACCGCGCAAAAACAAAGGCAACGACCTGTCGACCAAAACAGCTGTCTGTCCCAGGGACCAAAATTTAATTTTAGAACTTGGCAGGGACCGCGCGGACGCATATCCCCTCTACCACAAATTATGACGTCCACTCTCCCACTTGGGGAGATGGTAGACCAACACGCTCACCAAGTGCAATGTGAGCCATTGATCTAGGCCACGACCCTTCGTGATCGGTCGTCGACCCCGTCCAGGTAAGTATGTTGCAATGGAGCACCAAGCGCTCATTAGAGTAAAATTCACCCACGGTCACTGTACTTGTCTCGGAAGCACGATACGGTCACTGAACTTCCGAATACGCACACTACGGTCACTATATTTGACATAACGTGATTATACGGTCACTGCTCGGCGTACTCACGTCGTAGTCGCACGTGTTGACCGGTCATCGTGGGCAGAGTAGGAAAAGCGCTTGACGTGGAGGGCGTGAACTGAAATTGAAAAAATTCTGCGGTGTGTTTTCGCTAATCCTCTAGATCGAGGCTGGCGGCGGCGGTAGCGCCCAGCTCGTCTTCCTCCGGAGTCCACATCGAGCTCATCCGTCCAGCTGAGGGCGGCGGCGGCGTCTTCCTCTTCTGCTTTCTCAAGCTCGTCGCAGCGGCGGCGGCGTCTCCCTAGTCTTCCTCAAGCTCCTCGCAGCGGCGGCGGCGGTGCTCTGCTTCGGTGCTTCCTCAATCATCAAGCTCAACTCGCAGGCTCGCAGCGGCGGCGTCGTCTTCCTCAAGCTCGACTCGCAGCGGCGGCGTCGTCTTCCTCAAGCTTTCTCTGGACACGATGTCGGCAGCTCAACCATGACAAGGTAAGAGCTCGATGTTATTTGATTCAGTCAGTAGATACTTGTAAACTGCTAGTGCTAGTTCAGTTAGTGCAATTTGTAAACTGCTAGTGCTAATTCAGCTCAATCACGACAAGGTAAGTCCCGTTTCTTTGATCTCAGTAAGAAGCTTTTGAACCGTGTTCTGGGTGCTAGTATTTGTGATGATTCTAGACTGCAGCTGATTTGGGATTTTTCTCTCTTTTGTGTTTCTAGACTGCTTGTGATTTCTGGCATTGGGAGAGAGAGTATGTTTATTATCTGGTGGATAATGACATTCTCGTTGGGGATGATGTTGTTGAAGCTGTTGGCGCAGCAGAGGAGAGGCGCAGCAGAGGAGATGATGGCAAGCTTGATGGTTCTCTGTGTAGTCACTGTTATGTGTGTGATGAACAAATGAAGAGATGGTCCTGAAGATGCAGTTTCGGTAACCATCGTGTGTGTGCTCAAGAAGTGAAGAGATGGTGTACTCCAGATGGTAGTTAGTACTTGGTATGTTTAGTTCGAGTTGTTGGTCCTGGTAGAAATGGATAAATGGTGTAGCAGACATGTTTGGGATGCAAGTTATGATGCATTTTGCTAAGACAAATGAATAAAGTGTTCTCTGGAGTTATTTCTGAAATGAATGTGTGTGTCATTGTTTCATAAATATCATTGCAAATAGATCATTGTTGCATAACAAATAATGATCATAGTTTCATACATTTGTAATTGCAAATAAATGGTGCTGGCATTACAAATAGAAGTACTCATAGCATTCATTATTACATCAGATCTCGCAAAGCTTTGCATTATTCATTCTTGCAGTACAGGTTTCCACAAACTAGTACAAATCACCTAAAGATGTCAAACATGGAGACATGTTTTGGTGGATAAGTAGATTTCTGTGGTTGCTTGTCAATTGCATCTCTGCTAGATGGTCTTTGTGCCTCCTTCTCTGCTGCAAGCGCTTGTCTTTGTGCATCCTTTTGTGCTTCAAGTGCTTGTCGGCGTGCCTCCTTCTCTGCTGCAAGCGCTTGTCTTTGTGCATCCTTTTGTGCTTCAAGTGCTTGTCGGCGTGCCTCCTTCTCTGTTCCTAGCTCTTATGTAATTTTGTACCTGTTGCACAAACTGTCTAGTCTCTAGTCTGGCTTGCTTCATGATTGCAGCTTCTGCCTGTTTCTTCTCCCTCTTCTCAGCTGCTGCTGCCCTCTTCCTCTCTGCAGCTTCTGCCTGTTTCTGCGCTTGTTCATGTCTTCTCCTTGCTGCTTCTTCAGCTTTCTTCTCTTCTACTTCTCTTCTTTGTTGTAGCATTGCTTGTTTTTTTGCTTCAAGTTGTTGTTCTCTCTGCTTCTTCATCAAGAGCAACTTCTTAGTGAGATCACTTTGTGTAGCTGTATTCCTACCTTCTTGGTTAAGCGTTTCTCTGGCATTGCTAATGAAGCTAGATTCAGGTACAGGTGTTTGAACAATGGTCCTTGGAACTGGTGTTTCTGCAATCAGCTGATCAATCAGACGATCTTGAACTCCTGGGTTATCATGCGCAATGTTGTCCTCCTATTCGAACAGTAAGGTAATGATCTGGTTAATGACAAGTAATGAATAGGCAAGTAATGACATATGTGCAAAATGAGAAGAATTAATTACCTGGTTAATGACAGGTTCAGTAGAATTAATTGCGCAATGTTGTCATCATCATTTATGTCGAAATCACTATCAACCATGTACTCAGGGTCATCATCTGAGTCTTCTGAATCGGTACATGAGTGTGCATAACCTCTTTGGCCTTCATCTTGCTGATCAATAACAATGGTTTCTCTTTGGTCTTGCTGAAATGCACCTTCACTGTCAGCTGCTGCTCTCTTCCTTCTAACACAGTCAGAATTGCTTGCTTCTACTTCTGGATGTACAACCGTTGAAGGTTCATGAACTGGCTCGGCTACCTCAACTTGTTCAGCCTGTGAACTCGAAACAGGAGGAAGCTGGGCATTGAAACTGTCATCATGATCCAAGTACAGCCTGAAGAAATGATGCCCAAGTGACAAGAAAGTGAGCATCTGCTCGGTATCATCATCACCCCTGATCTCTCTCAATCCATTTTTGTTCATGGCCAATATAGGAATGCAGTAAAACACCTTCAACCTGCCGGCCATCTCCCATCCTATTTCCTCCACCAAATTCTCTACCATAATTGGAGACCATGTCAATTTATCCACTTGATCATACCACACAGCATGCCCATCAACATATGATCTGTTACTTCCTTGCCCAACAAAAGAGCCACCGTGGTTTATCTGCACTGAGAATCTAACAGATCGTGGACCTGCGATGCCAAAACGAACAGGAATCAATGATAATTGCCCTAAAAATCTTACCTTTTTTACTGCCTTAAACCCCGCCTCTGAAATAGCACAAATCAGGACCAAAAGATCTGTCTTTTCTACAACTACTTTGACCATGCGAACCAGAAACTAAGAGCCCACAACTATTTTGACCATTGATTCAGGTTGCTATCGACGAAAAACAAGCAGAATTGGAGCAAGAGGCCATGGCGGCGGCGGCGGCGACTAACCGTACTCAGGCGGAGGGTCTCCGTCGGGGCGACGAACATGAGACATGGCGGCGGCGGCGGCGGCGACTAACCCTGATCAGCGGCGACGCAGGCGCTTGTCGATGCCGACGCAGCGGCGACGCCGATATGTGCGCCCACCTCGACGTCTCCGAGTCCGCGCGACAGAAAGATGAAGCTGCGAACAGAACAGAACGCGCGACAGATATAATCACGAGTTGAGACTGCGACCCAGGGGGCTACTGCAAAAACTACAGGCGCGCTCCGACCCAGTGTTTCTGTACTCGACGGATACGCCGACCCAGTGTTTCTGTACTCGACGGATACGCAGTTCAGTGACCGTATAATCACGTCTTCACAAGTTCAGTGACCGTACTGTGCGTATTCTAAAGTTTGGTGACCGTAGCGTGCTTGCGTGACAAGTTGAGTGACCGTGGGTGAATTTTACTCCGCTCATTATATAGGCGTCTCTCCAGCGCCGGAGTCCTCGCCTCGCCGAGGTGGTACTAAACTTCGAGCGTCGCGGTGCAGCTGCGTGGTTCGTGAAGCTGTGTGGGCCTGTTTGAGCATCCTGTAGTCGAAGTAACGTGGGCCTCTCCTGTGTCCGAACTGTAGGTCCAAGAACATTAATCAGAGCACCGGAAAAGCAGCCCATGCCCATTAATAGCCGGTCCCTCAAGAAAAAAAAATCTTCCCATTAATAGCCGATACTGAAATACGTCTTCTGCTTCCTAAATATCTTATGATACAGTCTTTGTTTCAAGGGGAAAATCTATACAGTGTTTTGGTTGGAAGTTAGAGATCAATTCGACAGAAGTTGGCAGCTCGGGATCCAGTCCACATAAGCTGGCAACTTGAGAGTTCATCATGAACTCATAATCAAGTGCATTTGTTCTTATGGTACCATAGGACATGTAATGCATGTACTCATGGCTGATGGACCATGTCCGATGTATTCTCTCTGTCCAATTTTTTTGGCCACGTAACTGTATGAGTTGTCCTTGTGCGGACGCAAACGGAATTTGGTCCCTGGTTCTGTCTCTGCTTTCCGTAATTTAGGAGAGATTCTTTGGGGACGAGATAGTAAAGATTCGCGGTGCATAAGTTAGTCCTTTAGCTCTGCACCATGATAGTCTTGACTATCGACAGACACGCCCCCGCTAATAGATCTTGACAAACAAACAACAACAACGGCGCCCATGCCAACGCTCGCTATATAACACGAGCGCGCAGGTGCACCATTTTCGGACGCAGGCCCCAGCAATTCGTGCGCCTCACCGTTTCCAAGCCAAAAATGGCGCCTACGCCCACGCTGGCAGCATCCTTTCTCGCCGTCGGCATCCTAGCCGCCATCGTCCACCTGAGCGTCACGGCGACCGCCGACGACGCCCCGCTGCCACGCGCCAAGCAGCGCGACATCCCGGCCGTGTTCGCGTTCGGCGACTCCACGCTCGACACGGGCAACAACAACGTCCTCTCGACGCCGGTGCGCGCCGACCACGCGCCCTACGGCCGCGAGTTCCCCGGCGGCACGCCCACGGGCCGCTTCTCCGACGGGAAGCTCCTCGGCGACTACCTCGTGGAGGTGCTCGGCATCAAGGAGTTCCTCCCGCCGTACCGCTCCGGCGAGCTGACGGACACCGCCGAGGCCGCCACGGGCGTCTGCTTCGCGTCCGGCGGCTCCGGCATCGACGACGACACGGCCACCAACGCCCGCGTGGCCACGTTTGCGTCCCAGCTCGACGACTTCCGCGAGCTCCTCGGGAGGATGGGCGCCCAGAAGGCCGACAAGGTGGTGAAGAAGGCGGCGTTCCTCGTGTCCGCCGGGACCAACGACATGATGATGAACTACTACATGCTGCCGTCCGGGAGGAGCAAGTATACGATCGACCAGTACCATGACCTCCTCATCGGCAAGCTTCGATCTTACTTACAGGTATATATTTCTTCTTCTTGTTTTTCCATAAGTGATCGAGCCAGACAGCCCCATTAAAGACCTTGCTTGTGAATTAGTTCAGCATTTCATGGAGAGATTAGTTAAAATAGTACTCCTATTAACCACAGTACGCGTTGACAGACGTAGGGTTGTCATTTGAGCAGGATATAAAAACATGTAGTTGTGTTTATCGTGGGACGCAGATAGTGGCCATAAATTCGCACTTGCATTTGGGGAAAGGGAACAGGCGCAATCACACTAGCATCGTGCTTGTCTCACACACTGAAAGAAAGGTGATCAGGCACTGAGCTACTGACGGTGGTGTTATCACGCACGCATGAAGCACTTGCAGTTAGGCACTCTGCACCAACAAGCAACAGCCTTAATCATCCCGATCTTGTTCAAAAAAAAAAAAAATCATCCCGACCGTACGTAGTGCCATTGCCATCTGGAAACCAATCGAGCCTCCCATCTAATGTGGAGCATAACTTTTGTTGTCAGTTGTCACGCCTTCCTATCGACACTTAATTTTTCAACAAACATATTATGGTTAAATTACATAAAGCATGCCATTGCCTCCTGCTGTCATCAAATCTTAACAGCTACGGCTGATGCATGCAGAGCCTGTACGGTCTGGGCGCACGGAGGTTGATGGTGGCCGGCCTCCCGCCGGTCGGGTGCCTCCCGTTGCAGCTGACCCTCGCCGAGCTGCGGCAGCCGCCGAGGCCTCAGGGCTGCATCGCGGAGCAGAACACGGCGGCGGAGAGCTACAACGCCAAGCTCCAGCGAATGCTCGCCGAGTTCCAGTCCGCTTCGCCCGGGGGCAGAGCCGTGTACGCCGACATCTACACCCCTCTCATGGACATGGTCGACCATCCCGACAAGTACGGTGAGTACTGGCGAGATGTGAAGAGCCGATCGGACGAAGTCATGGCCGTTTCGTTGTCCTAACATGATTACACAGCTGCACTGCTACCTGTAGAGATTCCATAGTACGAGTGAGCTGTTTTTACTGACTCTTTGGTGTGTGCACTTGCTTGCAGGATTCAGTGAGACGAGTAAGGGCTGCTGTGGCACTGGCCTGCTGGAGATGGGCCCCCTGTGCAGTGATCTGGTCCAGACTTGCGCGACGCCGTCCCAGTTCATGTTCTGGGACTCTGTTCATCCCACGCAGGCCACCTACAGAGCTATCGCCGTGCACTTCCTGCAGACTAACATCATCCACTTCGACAATTAAGTGCGGCTGTGTCAAAGCAGCTTTGTGGCAGACAGAGTTTAGATTGTACCCAAGTTCAGGTCGATTCAAATACTGAAAAACAAAGTATTTTTTGCGAGACATCGGTTTACAATTCGATTCAAAACACTGCAACCAATTTTCGAGATGAGAGAAAACCCTTGGGACTTTATTGATACGAGAATACAAGCGTATGATTACAAGGGATATCTCGGCGAGAGGATCGACCTAGGGTTTAAGGGTTGTACGGTGGGTGACGATGATAGATAGGTGTGTCGATCGTGTATGCAATAGGTTCGTGAATCTTTGATCGGTCCCTTCTCTCGTCGCCGTCTTTAGGTCTTAAGAGTCATCCTCTTGTACATGGAGATCTTCTTGTCATGTATGTAGTCTTCGAGAGATTTTCTTCCATATCTAGTCCAGCAGATCATGTCTTGACTGTAATCCAGGTGTAGCATCGCGGGTTAGGTCTGTGGAGTCCAGAAATGGACCCTTGTGACCTGGCTGGATGAGGTACATGTCCGTAGGCCAACCCCATATATCGTTAATAATAAGTCCCTGGTCAGCATCTTTAATGTACAGCCTGGTTTCCTCGGAGTTGACGGGCATAATGTCTTCTGTATTTGCTCAGAGGTACTCTTGCACAAGCATCATGTCGACTGTCTACGGAAACTCGGTTGTGTTGCCATGGTTATGGCTATCACAGAGAAAATATGTGGGGAAGGTTGCTGTGAAAATCTAGGTAATGGATAGATAAGAGAGTTTTTCCATATTCGACCCATCACCGAGGAGATAAAAACTACTCCTATTGCATTGCATCGTGTCTCGAAACTTGTTGCATGTGTGTGTGCCCTAAGCTTTTATCGTATTGATCTTGCTTGTCCAAAATGAACGCAGGGCATGTCTTATACAGGGGCATGACCGGATTACAATGATGATGCTAATAGTAGATATTAACAAGGCATGATCATGGTGGTAACTGGCGAGTTAATAGATAGTGCGCCGACTAGAAACTTGCGCCTTGAATGCTTGGTAAGGTTAATCTCAATGGAACTCTTTGAGGATTCGTCATTCCTCGTGACGCTTGAGGAGTCGGCACCATCTAGCCTTACAAGGAACTTGGTACACAGACGAGGGCGGCAACCATCTGGTATCATGTTGTGCGCTTCCCTGGGCCTGTTAGGACGTGTTGTCGACTTGGTCTTCCTTGGGCTTACTAGCCCTTATCCTAGACTTGGACCCATCTGGTGTGTTCCCGATGTCATTAACCCCGAGCCCATCAAGGCTTTTTCGCTGGGCCGGCCCTTTTCTTGGGGATTAATGCCGGTCACCAACTATGAAGTCTTGATGGCCTCCTACAATCGAAGGAGCTAGTTGATGCAGATCTTATCCAAATTGTGGATCTTGATGGTTTTAAGGTCTTTCCCTGATAGCCACCGTGTCACGCCCCAAGACCTGGCCCGGGAGAACGACAGCCGCCGCGCGCCTATAGGCCAAAGCCTATACACATGCAAGGCGTAAAAAAGCAGGCATAAACCAGCACAGTGGATCTGAATAGCTCATTTACTCAATTTTACAAGATTATTACATTTAAAGAACAAAAAGATTCTCTAGTCACTTCCAACCCACTGGTCCAGCCTACTCTTTAGACGACGAGGTCTCCCGTTGCGAACTCTCATAACATAAAAAAAACAGGGGAAGCAAGGGTGAGTACCATAAATCATACTCAACAAACCATTCATACACTTTCATATAATTTGTAAAATACACTAGGTTTTCGAAATACAAGTAAATCGTTGTGTGGTTAAGTAATTAGGCAGATTAAAACACATGGTGTCACACTTGAAAGTGAGGTTCCCAACCCGGGACTCACAGGGGTGAAATTTCACGCTTTTACACTCTTATAAGAGGGGTACTCCGACATCGACAGCCTCGCCCAGAACCACACATGATTCCAGAACGAACAGAGCCCTTTTACCCGCTAAGACACTAGACACCCTAACCTACTCATGTCGATCGCTCCTACGGATCCATCACCGACACTTTCCATTGAAGGGACGCCCCTCGCGGAGAACTCAGACAGTCCCATACCTGTACTGTGACCGGTACAATACGATCACCTTCGTAACACCAAGTTTTCTTTACAAAAACATTGAGTTCATTTGCATGTCAAAAATACGTGCTAAGCTCGGCTCGTACCGGTGGCTCCTGCGGATCCATCACCATAACGACACCGACGTATTAGCCTCATATATCAACACAAAGCTCGTACCAATACGGCATCATGCATATTCATAGCAAAGTACTCCTCCGTTCCAAATTAATTGACTTCCATTTGCCCACATGTAGATGTATCTATACATGTAACATGTCTAGATACATGCATATGTGGATAAATGGAAGTCAATTAATTTGGAACGAGGGAGTATATTGTACAAAATATACGAGAGAGGTACGAAGAGCTTGCCTCGATTAACCATCTCGTAGCCATTGTCAAACAATATTTCTGACACATGAACACTCGAGCTACTAGCTCTCATACGCTAGCAGCACCGTAGGGTGCTGCCATGGAATACCACCACCAGACCGCCGAGGAATACCACCAGCGAACACTCCACTCGCCGGCCTCTCCTTCAGCGTCGCATCGGCGTCGCCCTCTATGATTAGCAGCACCTCCCGATCGTATCTTGTTCTCACTCTCTCTAGCTCACGCCGGCACGGCCTCTCTGATCTCGCTCGGACTCAGCTGGTCTGCTAATCGATTATGTGGTATGGCTCGCGACCCGCGACCAGCGCTCCTATTTATAAGCCGTTGGCAAGGAAAATATCTCACCGAACAAGCAGGATTCGACGCTAAGCCGGATAGAAATATCTTTTTTTTGCGAAACACAGTACAACGCAGACGCTCACATACACGTACACACACTCACCCTATGAGCGCACACACGCACACTCTACCCCTATGAGCACCTTCGAAAGACTGAGCCGGCGGTCGGGTCTTGAGATTGACGAAGTCACCACATGCGCCTCGCTGTCGACGGGAACGTCACCTCCCACTGAAGAATATTCCGCCTAAATGAGAAACACCAATGTTAAACCTGGGTTTGAACTCCAAGCAACTAGTATCTCAAGCCTCACACACAAAGAAGTACGACGCAGGTTACGTGTAGCTGCGTAGTCATCGGAGTATGAGATTCACTAGGCGAGGTCAGCCTTCTTAACTGGAAGCACACAAAGAACTGTGTTTTGAGCTTCACTAGGTATCCTGCCTCCTCACCATATTTTGCCGGAGGTTAGACAGGGCGAGCTTTGTCGTCTGTTTGTTGTAGGAGTACGTTGTACACCATAGTCTTGGGTGAGTGTGATGTTTCTCCTTTCAAACCTAATACAAAAACACTCAAATCTTCGACGTGTTCTCAGAAAAGGTTAACATCCGTGAGGGAAAGTTCCTTACCTCAAGAACGATTTGGTCATGACTAAGGCAGTTAAAAGGTTAGTCTGAACCAATATCAATAACCAAATGTACATGATACAATTTTATTATTACAAAAAGAAAAGGAATAAAATACATTTTTATTATTACAAAAAGAAAAGGAATAAAATACATCCCAATCCTAAAATTAATGGAAGAGTGCCAAATTAGTCCTAATTGTCCAAATATTCGCATCTCGGTCCTAGTTTGATAAGTGTGTCACCGGTGGTTCTCAACTCGTCTGAACAGTTTTGACAGGTGCTAACTATGCAATGTCCCCCTCTATCCGTAGTAAGATGCACCAGATGTTCTTACAATATTTGGGGTAACAAGTTAGTCCTAACTGTATATGTATATCTGAATCCTAAAATTTGTTAACACATTAGCAAATTTCTTACCAAAGCCCACCTAAGTAAGTTTGTATTCTAATCGCATGGTCCATGACTAACACAAAAGAGCAAAGCACATCACACATGTAGATTTCACATTTTGTAAAATAGAGAGTTAATTCGGGCACGGTTGTAAAATATTGGCTATGTGGCACTAGTGATCAACGCACCACGCGAGCAGGTAAGACTCGGGTAGGACTTGCGGTGCCGCACTTAACAAATTTTTAGGACTCGGATATGCAGTTTCATACAATTATGACTCAATGGGCATCCCTCTCAATACTTTTAAAACATCAAATGTATTTTAGTGTAGAGGGAGAGAGGTGGATAATTTCACCGGTCAAAGACCTTAATACCATAGCCAACCTTTGAACGGATGCCGACTTCTGGACCCGGTGTGTGATAACCCATATTTTTGGGTAGATTAATTAATTAGATTAGAATGAATTTAGCTGTTGATTTTTCAAGTTTTTGCTAATCTCCTATTAAATTATGCATGCATGAAATAATTTGCTAGTCATGGCTGAGTTGTTTGTGCAAAATCGGTAAGGAGAAATTGGAGTGCTTGCTTGTGCATGCTAGTTAGTTAATAGTGCTTGTTTTGCATGCGTCGATTGAGCTAACAAAAGGACAAAATAGTAGTACGTGCATGTACACATATGCTTTGCATCATGCATGACGTGAGTGAGTCAACGTGGCTTGTAACTGACTTCACAAAAACATCATGTATCCACACACAAAAAATCATTACAAGAACCGCATCCATCAATCATGCATGACAATTTAATAAAGGCATGTAACTGACTTCACCAGATTTAATAAAGGCCACATCCATCAATCCATTCAGAGGTTGGGGCTTCCCCCTTTCAGAGGTTGGGGTTTATTAAAGCACGCTTGTTATGTTTCACTCAGGCTTTGAGTAGGCCATTTTATGTTCTTCTCGCAGAGGTAAGGGAAGCACGTGAAGGCCATGGCGCGCCAGCCATTACAGCTTTGATTTCCCAGGTCTCTCGTGGGCAATTTGTCAGGTTCTTACATCCTTGCGCCGTCACATACAGATTACTTTCAATGCGGACACCACCAAAGGTTCTGTACTTCTCAATCTCATCCCAATTGAAAAACTTTGAGGAAATTGGATCATCTTTAGCAGGCCTAAGCAAAGCGTCAATGAAATAACATCCTGGCTCGACTGTAATTACCATACCTTCTTTAAGCTCTCTAATTGTCCGCAAGGAGGAAAGTCCTGGCTCCTTTGGCTTCTCTAAGCCCTCAGGGTAATCTCCGGGATCATGGGTGTCGATTCCAAGTAAGTGGCCAAGGCCATGAGGCATGAAAACAGCACCTAACCTTCGATCCATCATGGCAGCAATATCACCGCGAACAATATTTTCTTTCTTGAAAGCTTCGAGTATTGTATGCTCTGCCAGCTTGTGCATATCGATCCACTTTACTCCAGGCATCATGTGTGCTATGACGGAATTTGGTAGCCTTAATCTTGATTCATGTATCTGCATACTAGTTTGCTTTTGTTATGCATGTACAGTAACTTAGATGGTTTAGGGAGTAGCTAGTCGTTGAAGCTCCGGCTGAGTGCACGGAGGAGGCGAGATGCCGGACTGCCGTGCGATGCGGCGAGCAAGGCGAGATGCCGATGGCAGCGTGAAGCTGCGATACGGCATGGTCGTGTGAAGCGGCAAGGTGCATGGAGGCTGAAGCCGGACGTTCTGGTTGGATCAGTCGGAGCCGAGAGAATCGGTCAGCTCAGTTAGTTTGTTAGTGCATGCGTTGTTAGCTGCATGGCCAAGTAAACTAGTGGATATGGTCGTGCGTGTAGCTAGTGATTAGCTAGTACGTGGAGTTAGTGGTTAGTGGAGGAGTGGCGTGAGTGCTCAACCCCTGTGTATATATATATGTTGCATTGGTTAATGGAAAATGAAGCCGTGAGGGCACCAAAAGAAAAGATGTAGTCTGTGTAGTCACCGAGGAGTACTGTCTCTTTGCAAAGCAAATTGCTGTCTTCCTTGGTGTATGCGTGCGTGTGTGTTTGAGAGAGACACAAGTGAGATTTCAGAGATTGTGAGAGGTAGAAGAGGAGCGGCGCTGGGAGATGCAGCGCCAACAGAATTATGAGCCTTAAGGACAGCATTATATACTATTGTCTGGCTCTTGTTGAATTTCCCACTTATGGGGTATGAACATGAGATGTCAGAGCCATAGAAATTGTATTCAGCCCCCATGTCCATTAGAGCCATATCTCCATCCTTCAACGTCCGGTCATTTGGAGCTGCGCTGTGTCCATAATGTAGAACAGAACTGTTCTCTCCAGTTGCACATATACATGTGTAGGAGCAATGCCGACAGGCTCCATACATATAAGCATGATGAAGAAATATGCTTTCTAATTGATACTCTTTCATACCTGGTTTTGCCCGTCTCATAACCTCGACGTGTGCCTCTGAACTCACATCATTAGCATACTGAATGATTGCAAGCTCCATGTCAGATTTTGTAACACGGCATTCAGTTACGATGGGATGAAGCGTGCTTAAATCGGCGTCGAACTTATCCATCCCTTCAAAGCTAGCAGGCTTCGAGTAATTTCCGCTGTCAGTGTTCTTTCCATATAAGAGAAAGAGAAGAGGCTTCCCATGCTTACTGAACTGCTCTTCCACAACCCGCGCAATCTCATCAATGTAGAAAACAGCGTCGACCCTGTACCTATCCTTGAAATAAGACAGCGGTTTTATTTCACCCATCCAGACAGCATAGTCATGTGGCAACCTTGGAGCGAATAAAACCGATTGTCCGGAGGCAATGTCGACGGCGCCATAGAAACCTGGTTCTCGCACTCCGAAGAGATATGCGAAGTAGCTCTCCTGCCTGAAGAGCTCGAGGTGATCGGTGCAGTGTCGGGTCTGCTCCTCGCCACCCTGGAGGAGGACGAGGCCGTGGAGAGGGCGGGAGGAGGCCGAGAGGTGTGCGCGCATTGCCGCGACTAGGCGCTCGCGGTTGAGGGCGTGCAGCTCCATGGACACCTCGGGTGGAGCGAGAGAGGAGGAGGAGGCCGCCGTTGCTGGAGACCTTGGACCAGCTGAACGACTACTCTCTTTGTTTTGAAACGTAATGCGAAGCAGACGTGATAGCCATCCCTTCGTATTCATGACTGTTCTCTTTCTGGACAACTGGGAGGAGGATTTCTTCAGCGATAATCGCAAAGGCCGATGGAACGATTTGGTTGCACTGCCTTTGTTTCTTGGATGGGGCTCGTTGTGCCGCGGCCCGCTGTATATATATCATGCGAAACCGAATCCGGAGCCAACACCAGTACGTAGCGGAGGTGGATTCGGGCTTGTATTCGGATTAAGCACGGGAACAAGGGCGTCAGCGAAATTTATCCCGTTCCTGGGCGTCATGTGTGAGTCGTCTCCGTATCCCTGTCTGTTCCAGACTTCCAGTTACGGCCGACCGCCGACATGATCCTCAGGAAATACCATTCCCTACTCCATCGTTCTCGAGCTATCAAAAGTTCAAAACGCTCTTCTCTCTGCACTCGCGGATAAAAGGCTGACGACTCACGTCGCCTCTGTTCCATATTAACTGATCGAGATTCAAAGTTATTGTACTCAATCTGTGTCAACTAATTTGGAATGAAGTGAGTATACGCGGTTGAGCATTTGTATGGGACCTCCCCTTTACTTGCTGGTTTCCACTTTTGCTTTTCTTCGTCTGAGTTTTTTTTTAATTGAAACTGGAACCAGACATTCCACTAAACTTGTGCGACATAGGGCGAGAGAGGAGGAGGAGGCGTGTTTGGTAGGTCGCGGAAAGCCCAACCGGGAGCTCAAAATGGCCTTTTTTTTTGGCCCGTTTGGTTACACGGTGCCTATATTTGAGCGTTGCCAGCCAGCCACCCTCGCAAAACCTTTATACCGCCCAGCAGCGGCGCTAGACGGCCGCGCCGCTGCTGGGCCGGCCCATTTTACGTTTTTTATTTCTTCTCTGTTTATTTTTCATTTTATTTTTCTGTTTCCGTTTTTTCTTTTTCTTCTATTTTTCTTTTCGTTTTTATTTCGTTTTTCTTTCAAAAATTCAAATTTGAATTAAAATTTTATACATTTTTGAATATTGTTCAAAATTCGAAATTTGTTCGTTTTCGAAATTTTGTTCAAACTTGAAATTTGTTCCAAATTCGAATTTTTGTTCCAATTTGATTTTTGTTCGGAATTGAATTTTGTTCGGATTTGAAAATTGTTTAGATTTTAAAATTGTTCGGATTTGATTTTTGTTCAAATTCGAAATTTGTTCCAAATTTGAATTTTTGTTCCAATTTGATTTTTGTTCGGAATTGAATTTTGTTCGGATTTGAAATTGTTTAGATTTTAAAATTGTTCGGATTTGATTTTTGTTCCGATTCAAAATTTGTTCCAAATTTGAATTTTTGTTCCAATTTGATTTTTGTTCGGAATTGAATTTTGTTCGGATTTGAAAATTTGTTTAGATTTTAAAATTGTTCGGATTTGATTTTTGTTTAGATTTGAATTTTGTTCGGACTTGAAAATTGTTCAGATTTTAAAATTGTTCGGATTTGATTTTTGTTCCGATTCAAAATTTGTTCCAAATTTAAATTTTTGTTCCAATTTGATTTTTGCTCGGAATTGAATTTTGTTCGAATTTGAAAATTGTTCGGATTAGATTTTTGTTCGGTTTAAATTTGAAATTTGTTCAAATTTGAAATTTGTTCATTTTAGAAATTAATGTTTTCCCATTCCGGTAGTTCAAGTCACCGAACCAGTTTCACTCGAAAAAAACAGTCACGCGCGCAAGTTCAGGAACAGAAAAGAAATAGTCACCCGCGCGATCGAAACCAATGGTTCAGGAACGAAGAAACAGTAACGAGCACAGAACTTGGGCCGAGCCCGTTTAAAATTCGTGTAGGCGGCGCGCGCTCCAACCGCCGCTAATAAGCGGTGTATAGGTCCTCCCAGCCACCCTCGGGAGTGCCTACATGTCGACCCGTGCGATGGAAACAACGCTTCGCACAGGTATCCAGTGTTTCGAACGGTAGTGGGCCTGGCCCATTTATGCTGCTGGCTCCATTCCGTGCGTTCCGCTTTACTGGGTCAGTACGTGGCCTGCTGGTTCCACTGTTTTCAGTTTTGGCACGCCTTTCACAAAGTAGCAACGATAATTCGATTATTTATTAAATTTGAATAATTTTTTAATATGAACAAGTATATTATGTCAACGATTTTCAAATATGAATATTTATATGATTGAAAGTATTGGAAGTCATATGTATAGGAATTGAGTTTTCGATGATTTTTGAAAACGTTGTTGAATATAATTTGGTTTTGAACGGAAATGGTAGAACGGTTGCACGGATTGTGTGTCTGAACAGAATTCGAGTCTGAACGATTATTATTTTAAACGTCGTTGAACAGAAATTGTTTTTGAACGGAAATAGGAGAACGGTTGCATGGAAAGTGTGTTTGAACAGGATCTGAGGTTGAACGATTTTTGAAAACGTCGTTGAACGGAATTTGGTTTCGAATGGAAATGGGAGAACGGTTGCACGAATTGTGAGTTTGAACGATTTTGAAAACGTCGTTGAACGGAATTCTATGAACAGAAATTATTTTTCAACGATTTTAAAAGTGAACCGAAAAGTCCGGTGAATGAAAACTAATTTTGAACGATTTTAAAAATGACCTGAAAATAGCGTTGAACAAAAACTGATTTTGAACGATTTTTAAAAGTGAACAGAAAAGGCCGGTGAACGAAAACTTTTTTTAACGATTTCAAAAAGTGAACAGAAAATGGCTACGAACGAAAATTATGTTTGCACGATTTTTTAGAAAGTGAACTGAAAACATTCTATGAACGGAAATTATTTTTGAACGATTTTAAAAGGCGAACAGAAGAAGTCTGTGAACGGAAATTATTTTTGAACGATTTTCAAAAAGTGAAAAAATAAGATATTTGAACGGAAATTATTTTTGAACGATTCAAAAAGGCGAACAGAAAAAAGTCTGTGTAAGGAAATTATTTTTGAACGATTTTCAAAAAGTGCATAAAAAATGTATTTGAACGGAAACTATTTTTGAACGGTTTTAAAAGGCGAACAGAAAAAGTCTGTGAACGGAAATTATTTTTGAACGATTTTCAAAAAGTGAACAAAATAGCTATTTGAACGGAAATTAATTTTGAACGATTTAAAAAGGCGAACAGAAAAAATTCTGTGTACATAAATTATTTTTGAACGATTTTCAAAAAAGTGAACAAAAATAGGTATTTGAACGGAAATTATTTTTGAACGATTTTAAAAGGCGAACAGAAAAAAGTGTATGAACAGAATTTATTTTTGAATGATTTTCAAAAAGGGAACAAAAAAGTATTTGAACGGAAATTGTTTTTGAACGATTTTAAAAGGTGAACAGAAAAAAATGTATGAATATAAATTATTTTTGAACGATTTTCAAAAGAGAACAAAAATATGTATTTGAACAGAAATTATTTTTGAACGATTTTAAAAGACGAACAAAAAAAGTATGTGAACGAAAAATATTTTTGAACGATTTTCAAAAAAGTGAACAAAAATAGGTATTTAAACGATTTTAAAAGGCAAAGAGAAAAAAAATTATGAACAGAAATCATTTTTGAACGATTTTCAAAAAGAGAACAAAAAAAGTATTTTGAACGAAAATTGTTTTTGAACGATTTTAATACATGAACAATTTTCAAAAATATGAACATTTTTAAATTTTAAACATTTTCAAAAATGAAAATTCAAAATAAAGAAATAATATCTAATAAGAAAACTAAAAGAGAAGAAAGAAAAAACCAAAAAAAAATAAAAACAAAAAAAGAAACAGGAAAAAACGAAAAAGAAAGAAAAAAGAAACAGCAAAAAAGAAAAGAAAAATAAACAATAAATAATGAAAAAGAAGAAAAAAAAAGCAATAGAAACGAAAAAGAAAAAAAAAACAGCGAGAGGCTTCAGCTCTCGCGGGGATAAGAAAAAAACCAGCGAGAGGCTTCAGCTCTCGCGGGGATAATGGGCCAGTCCATACGCGCGCGGGGGTGCGAGGACTTCTTAACATCCACCTGGTCCGCATACACGAAAAGTCCACGTGGGCTGACGTGGGCTGGCTCCCTTCATAGGTGACATGTGTTCTGCTTACCTCTTAAGCTTCTCCACTTAGTGGCTCTATAATCTGACTAAATATTGCTCGATTCAAAATATAGTGTACATGAAAAATGTGCGCGTCGACGAGTAGGTTCCATTTCCGTGCTCGGTTTCGAGCTTCGTCGACTGTAGCTTCTCAAATCTGGGCCGGAGTTTGCGCCTTTTTTGGACGAATTTTGTCAAATTCGTCATACTCGGTCGGCCGTTTGAGATATCTTTTGACGTGTAGCTTTACCTCAACATTCCGCACAACTTTCATGTTGCAAAATTTCTGATTCGGCCTGAGGGTGTACAGAACTATACCCTCAACTCAAATGGATCCTTTGTTGTGACCGCGATTGTGAGATCGACGTTGCCGGCTACACACTCCAGTATGAAAGTAAAATACAGGGGAGCATTCAGTCCATGTTGATCAGCGGGCTCGAAGGGGTGAGCGTGAATCTTGCAATCAACCGGGTAGGCATTAAGGCAGTTGAACGGGACGGTTACCAGCTCAAATTCGACACAGGCGTGATATCCAAGTCATTCCCAGTTAGTAACTTCATCGCCAGCCCGCGCTGCAGCCAAGGCCCCGGCTTTCCAAAGTAAACGCAACAAGACATGATGGGCATGGTCTATTGATCAGTATGACATTTGTTTGGCTTGCATGGTTTCGTTATATGTTGTTGCTTTGACATTATTATTAATAAAATCATAAATCTTACAAGTGGGGATTCGGTTTTGGGAAATGCTATGCTCTCCTGCCTCCTGAAAAAAAAGGCCAGCGAATCATGATCCCATCGTGCCAAACCATATGTTGATTTGTTCCTAGTATAGATGAAGGAACTGATATCTACTGCTACCTCCGAGCCCTAATAAGTGTCACAGTCTTGAATAACTCCAGTTCAAGACCGCGACACTTATTTTAAATCGCATGGAGTATTAAGTGCTAGTTCTTTTCGGCTTCCAAAACGGCTAAAATAGTTTAGAAGGCTAACCAAATATGAGGGGGGCTGCTTCTACAGAAAGATGTGGGGAGGGCGGCTTCCTCTAAAGCCCCAAAAGAACTAGCCTCCTTCCCCACTCCTTAAGAACGAAAATAATGGGGGGGCTGCATCTCTTGTTCACATGCTTAAGAACGAAAATAATGTTGTATTCCTTCATAGGCTTCCCCAAACCAACATTAATGATACGATATATAGATCACTAACATGATATACTCCCTCCTTCCCCACTCCTTCCCCAAATAGGATGTCTATTATTTTGGGTCAAAGTCAAACTTTGTTTATATATTTTTCTATATAATTGATCAAACTTTATTAAAGTTGACTTTGACTTAAAATAATATGCATCCTATTTTCAGAAGGAGGGAGTATATTTGTGGACTGGAAGCAGACCTCACACATTTAGGCAGATAAATATTGCGAAAGTTCTGTGCTGGAGAGCTGGAGTTAAAGCTATTTTGCCGCATTTAAGCAAAATATAGTCATGGAACTATAAGACAAATCTGTGATAGTCCTGACAAAGTCACAAAGTTTCAGCTTTGCTACAGAGGCATATCACCATAAAACACTCTCAGCGTGGCTAAAACATCATTTACAAGTAGAAAAACATCATGTATCCAAACAATCCAACGCAAATATATGTGATTGACAGTAAGACGTGGAACTTTCAATTGGTTCAGGCTATATAAACTGGTGTGGGGTCTCTTGAAATGTTCGTCTAGGACCAGACCTTTTCCAGATTTTTCCCAAATTGGGAATCTGATAATCTGTTGCCAATGAGCTCCCGTAACTCAAACTCGCTAGGAAACCTCTGCTCAGATAATTTTGAGAAGACCTGAAAAGGTGGAAAGAGGCTCACTAGCATCAGAATAATAAATCCAGATGGCTATGAAATGAAAAACACAAGTACGCAATCCGAGAAAGACCGCACATTCATCTTCAGGGAACTACCATTCCAGACCATTTAAAGACTGCACTCCATTATTTTAAAAGATGTGGAACATTGAATATTGCTGACTAGATTTACTATTGTTGCAAATAACGACTAGCGTGATTGATTTTACAGCTACACAAGTATATGCAAATTGAAAAAGCACAACTGACAACGACGAGCAATAAATGGCAACAAAGGGTCTATTCATACAAGCATACCAGTTGTCCATTGCAGTAAACTTCAAAGGCGCCAGAACTTTGTAGAAGAGACTGGGCGAAATTGCCGAACAACCAGATTGACGCCATGGTTCCAAATCTATTAGCACGCAGTGAGTAGTACCATGGAGGTGGTACCATTCCAAATCTAGGGAATATCTGATCACCAGCCATTAATGTTCCTATTGCTCCAACTTGGATAAAAGGCACCATTTTGCTGAGTGCACGTTTTGGGAAGGGCGGAGGGTAGTTTTCCAAGACGACATGAATCCCAGGAAATGAGGTATCCAGCATGCTCTTCATGGTCATTGCATTCCCCCTGCAGAATTTGACTTGAAATTATTCTTCTAATTTGAATATAATTCATAGCAGAGACAACAAGGCAATGACATGAATATTTAATAGAGAATGCTCAATAACAATGTATGATTCTAAAGAAATTACATAAGCAAAACTATAAAAGACTTTACTCTAAGAATTTCATTAAACCATGTGGAAAAGGCCTTTTTGCACCGACATACAACAACAACAACAACAACAACAACAAAGCCTTTTTTCCCAAACAAGTTGGGGTAGGCTTTTTTGCACCGACATACATGGTTATAAAAAGCACGCTTAAGCGCACGCTTAAGCTCGCTTAGGCGCTGAGCTGAGCAAAACGTCTAGCGCTCAACTGCGCTTAAACGTGCCCTTAATCACGCTTAGCGCTTTAATCCTTTAGAAAAGAGAAAAGCGGAGACAAAACGCACAATTAGCGCCTAGCGCTTAATAGAACCTTGCCGACATACACAGAAACAACTGTCAGTGTAACTTCATTTGTACGGTCAAGAGAATATACACCCAACATAGGTGCAGCAAACCTTCGTTGCATGCGATTACCCGATTAGGCAGTGAGAAAGAAAAAATTATGCAAGCAATTTCTCCTCTCATTTTACCTTTTCCCCAACATGTCTGGACGGCACCAACAAAGGCTAACTTAAAACACAATTAAGTCTACAAACTAATATAATTCTTATGCCTTCTTTTTCCTTCCCTCAAACAAATAGACACCGAACTGATTAACTGCTTTACTAACTTCCAAACGATATAATAACCAGCAACATGAGTGGCTGCAAATAAGGTCAGGAAGCAGTTCAAGCACTCCCAAGTGGATATAGCATGCTGGCTCTCAAATACGGAGTATATTCTTACATATAAGATGGTCAACTGATCGCATGAGGTTTAAAAAACGAACAAATGCCTAAAAGAAAATCATTATGACTCAATAATTAAATCATGTATGTGCGAACTTTAATAATTGAAACACACACGAATAAAAAAGATAACTGTTTGTCAAATTTCATGGGTAGTGCTCTTTGTCAGCATTAGTTATTAGCTTAAAACAAACATGCAAGAGATGTGAAGGCAATTTTCTGAAGGCCTCTTCCGCTTGTTTTGAAAGTTGAACTATCAAATAGAGATGATATTCAAAATGTGTCCCTTTGCCAAACTTAAGTGCACTGAGTTGAACAGGGTTTGGAGAGTGTGTCCAGCAAACTTCTCCATTCCAGTGAAGACAGAAGAAAGTATTCATTAACCTAATCTCCATCCTGAATTTTGAAAAGTTATACTAACTCGTAGTTTTGGCTCTATTTGATCACCCAATTGCCAAGAACTTTGAAACGTAGCCTAGGCATGATCGATAACTGTAACCCAGTTCCCATCATTAGTGCACATTTGAGATTTGAGATCTCGACATCAACTCGGCATAGTGAAGCTTGGCTATCATGCTCTGGGTGTTGTACGTTAATCAAACTCCATACAGGAGCTTACTTTGGGCCTCGCAATTTGGACAGTAGTGACGAAACGCTAAATTCCAGTATGGTCAACGGCCACAGATGTGTACCACAAGTCCACAACCAACATCCCAGCTAAGTAATAAATCTAGCAACGTCTCTTGGTTGTGATCTCTGACCTGACCGTCGAAGCAAATGTTGATGTGGATTTACCTGTAGGAGCAGGAGGCGCAGAACTTCAACTCGACGGTGGTGCCGAAGCCAGGTCCATCCACCTGCGGCTCCTGCGCCAGATACAGCGGGAGGAAAATTCAGACGAGTCCCTTTGCTTACGTTGGATCGGGAGACGAATCAGCACTGGAGAGAGGACTTACAGCCGTCTGGGCGGAAGCGGCGGCTTCGGGGGAGGAGTCGCCGGGTTGGAAGGCACCGGAGGCCGGCTGGTGGTGGCGGTCGGGCTTGGGCGTCGCCGGCAGCTGCGGCGCGAAGAGCGTGACGACGTCGGAGCAGAAGAGGAGGATGGGGAGGCCCATGAGCAGGAGCTGCACGCGGTCCATGGCTGGCTACGCTGCTCTGCTCCGTCCTTTGGAGCGAGACCAGAATACCAGATGGAGAAGAGGAGAAGTACGCAGGGAAGAAGGAATGGACTCGGCGACGACGACGACCGCCGGTTTCCCATAGGCCGGTTTCGAGTTTCGTCTTGGGCCGGGACGGGTAGGCCGTTGATGTGTCCACAGCGGATACGCTACGCCTGGCCCAAAGAATAAGCTCATCCAAACTCCAAATCAAGCACTTCGTTTTATTTTTATTTTTTATTAGGGAAAAAAAAAGGATAGACCGCCGTGTGAACGATGAAGTTTGTCAAAGGGAAGGGAAAGGGTTGTAATCCCCCGGAGGATCGCGAGCGATGCGTCCTCCGCCTCCTGCTCACGACACGTGTCCCTCGGGCCCACACCAACCACACCTTATCCCTTCCCAACCACGCACCGCACCGCACAGCCCTTCTCTCTCCTCCCGTGCTTTTCCCCATCCGCAGCCATGGTCATGGAGACGGAAAGCTCACCGCCGTCGTGCGCCGTGACCCGGCTACGACGCTCTCCGTCGCCCACCGAGATCAAGGATTCCGAGCTTCCCTGAAGGATGGCGTCGAGGGGACACTAGGGCGGCGGGCAGCACGGCGTCCGATGCCTACCGGCGGCGCGCGGCGGCGCTTCCACCGTGTGCAGCGGTGCTGCTGCACTCAAGGGCGGCGCTTCCATGGGGGTGGGTGGATCTGCCATGGGACGCAGCGGTGCGCGCGCCGGTGCTACCACCGGGTGCTGCCTGCGCTCAAGGGAGGCCCTGCCATGGGGGCGGCGGTGCTGCCATGGTTGCAGCGGTGCCCCCGAAGGTCGACGGTGGTGCTGCGGGAGCATATTTTTTTGGATATTTCTTGTGTCCTTTTTTTCTCTGATGCGGTGCAAATTTTTCGAAGCGTTGCAGCTCAATTGTTTCTCTTCTGTCGCAAAATCACAAGACAATTGTAGCAAAATTCCTTTTTTTTCTCATGTGGTGCAAATGTTTAAAAGTCTGTAGCAATTTTTTTCATTATTGATGCAAATGTTTAAATGTCTTTGCTACCATACTATACGGTATCTTTGTTTTGCATCATTGGAAGTGCAATTTTGCTACAATTGTATCTTCTGCATTACAGGGAAGAATAATTTTGCTACCACCGGCTATTTATTTTGCATTATAAGAAGTAGAAATTTGCTATCACCGATGCTTAGTTTTGCATCACAGACGGGAGAAATTTTATATACGTGGTGCAAATGTGTGGAAGTTTTGTAGCAAAAGCTTTCCCTTTTTTAATGCAAATGTCTGTAGTTTTTGCGCCATACGTCTGTATTTGTTCTGCTATTTTGAATTTTAAATCTCATAGGAGAACCTCGCCGGAAGAACTTTTTGCTACGATGCTGCAATATAACAATTTTTTTGCTATTATTGTTATGTGTTTTGCTACAATAGGATAAAGATTTTGCTACGATGTTTCCAGCGAGGTCTCCGTCGATGTCTCCGGCGAAATCGATTTTGCTACAATAGCATATTTTTTTTGCTACGGGATCTCCGGCGAGGTCTCCGGTGAGGTCCGGTGAGTCCGGTGAGGTCTCCGGCGAAATCGGTCTTTTCTTTTCTGTTTTCTGGGCGAACCATTTTTTGCTACATAGGGAGCAAAAGCGGGCGATTATTTGCTACACGGTAGCAAAAGCGGGGTTGGTGAGGGTAGCGCGGGATCTGACGGCTCCTATCGATCCGATCGGACGGCTGGCGACCCGGGAGATCGGACGGAAAGATCCCGAGGACGCTTTCAAGATGGTTGAGATGTGAGAGCACAAATCTCCAGAGGCGAACGGTGGCAACGATGTCGCAGTCAGTACAGGACCGTTGCAGCAGCATGACGCCACTCGCTTTGCTGCTCCACACGATTCATCAGCCTGTACAAAAGAGAGAGAAAAAGAGCTTTACCGCTGCTGCAATGGTGTCCCGTCCAATCATTCGGGTCCGTCTTAAATGGCCGCGGCCCGCCCTGTCGTGCGGCCTGTGGGCCGCACCCGAATTCAATCCGGCCGCAATCGCGTGACACTAACGTGTGAATGCAAGGTTGACTTGCGACTACCAATATGGATTGCAACATCTCGCTGGCAGGAACAGTAGATCCGATGTGTCGCGCGAGTGCCGCTTGTACGTATCCTACACGTGACTAGTTCGCCACGCCGACCAAGCAGCTTTGCCGTCCAAAGCTCCAAATGGCGCGGCAGAGGCCACCGGCTCAAAGCGCGGCCACATCTCGGTGTTTCGCCGGAAACTGGAGTAGGACAAGAACAGGGCAGCACCGCAGCAGGGTACTCTACATGAGATGATGATGGCATCCGAAGAAAAAGGAGTCGCGAAAGTGGAGCCCGACACAGCGGAGCCGCCGGAAGTTTGGTATTGGTACAGTACAGAGAGGGACCTTGCTGCCCTCGTCGTCACCATGATCCGCGAATTCCATGGCGACGAGGTCAGTGGTTGGTTGCCTGTCACCTGCTTGGATGGGATCGATCCCCTGTGCTGTGCACACACAGTAGCTATACATACATGATACATCTGCATTCTGCAACTGTGACTGCTGAGATGAGATACCTCTGCCCAGAACGGGAGCCAGGGCATGCAGAATCTAGCTACCTCTGCCCCTTCCGGCCGATCCAGCTTGTGTTTTACCGGCAATGGTGGCCGATGTAGATTTCTCATGGCAGCTTTTCTGTGGCAAGCGCAAGCGGCGAACCCAACACTGGCCGGCCGCTGCAGTATATCGGGGACGTTTCACTTTGAGTTTCACCGCTCTCAGGTCGCGTTCCCTGGCCAGCTAGAGTAGAGTGCCTTTGCTTGCACCGATGGAGAGAGCGGTCGTTGTCTTCTTTCTTTGGCAAAGAAAGGAGCGGTCCTTGTCGTCTGTTGCCTTGCCTCCGATGCATGCCATGCTGAACAAGCCGGGGGTACTAGCTGTTGCTTTATCCCATTCTGCCTTGTTGTATACAGTTCGGCTTTATCCATTCCAAGACACGGGATCGGGAGGACCGCCGAAGGTGATTACGTAATAGTCCCTTCGCGGCACTTCTTTAATTCGTAGGAACATCTTCACTCGCGACGTCCAAATAGCTTCCGAATGGTTGTAATGGGGCTAGAGACAAAAAAGTACCATTCGCATTTGGAATAGAAAAGGAGGAGAGAGAAGCATCTTGGCCCGCATTGCATGCGTGGAAGAGAAAAATACTCCCTCCACCAAAAAATATAAGGCCCCTTTTAATTTCGCTAGTCAACGAGACTAGCGTAAAACTATGAGCACGATTTATACTTATAATATGCCCAGACAATTAGTATAAAGACACATGAATTGAGAGAATTTTGCAAGATGATTTAACACTATGATTTATACATTCTCAATCCATATAATTTATTATATACAGTATTAGTGGTGAAAGTTGAGCATGAAATACCAACATAAAAATAGTGCGTCTTTTATATTGGACCGGAGGGAGTAGTATAAATACATATGAACAAAGTATTTCACAAGACAAAATGTAACGATTCCATTATACAAGCTCAATACATACACTTTGATGTTGTTAGTGGTAAAGACATGAATTAAATATGGTGAAAAATAATGTGCTCCTTATATTTTGGGACAGAGCGAGTATATTAACATAATAAAATGGTTATCTATGAAAGCAAATACACATCACACGTATCTCGACGTAAGAACAAACCAATGGTTGCCATGATATTCTCTTTTCAGTGAGTCCAGCATGTTTAATGGGAATCTACATAACTAGATGTGCATGTTTAATTCCGCACAACTAATTTTATTTCATAAACCGGGGGGGGGGGGGGGGGGGGTTTGTATACACCACATAATAACAAGCACATTGCATAAGAGCATATCAAATAATAAAATGTGCGTACGCAAGCAAAATAGAATCCATATTATTGTTTCATTGGTTATTACTCTAACCAATATTGTTTCGATACCAAGTACAAAGCGTGCATACTTTATTAAATTTTGACTCGTTAGACAAATTTTTCATGAAAAAGTAGTGTCATTGGTCCAGTTTATACTTTATAAGATTCTATAAAGATGCTTACTTAATCAGACACTAGAAAGTACTATTGAGACATTTGTTACATCGTAAAATATATTTATAATAAATACATATAAATTATATATATTATACATTGTAGAAAACATAGTTGTAGAACATAATTTGTTACATAAGACAGTTTAGTATCTTTCAATAATTTCACTATACAAAAATACAACAACTAATATTTTGTAATACTGTCAGTTATGTGGACAAACCGAAAATTATACTTGTAATACTATAACATGTTAAAAATGAGACCCATAAAAAGTATAAAATGTTAGTATAAATAGTATTCATTTTGATTATATCCGGTCCACAAAGAATATTGGACCGGCCCGGGTGCGTGTCAAAATAAAGGATAGCATATGACTTATGCACGATCAAATTAACGTTTAGTAAAAAAAACAGAGGGTGAGACTCGTATTGGTCTTTGTGCATTAGAGATACCCGACTGAAATCCAAGAGACAACCTCAGGGAGGATTCAACTATTACCTCATTCAATTGCATGATCCTGAATGTCCCAGTGTTTATGCCGAGTTGCTGATATGTGATGAAAACCAATACTTGGTATCTTTTATGAGTTAGTTATACCTTTACCTTTAAATATTGAGTTTGTCTTTATACAAATCTTATCGCTTTTTATCCTTGAGTTTCAATTTTGTGCCCCATGTTACCACATACTTTACCAATTGCATGATCCTGAATGTCCTAGTGTTTATGCGAGTTGCTGATATGTGATGAAAACCAATACTTGGTATTTTTTATGAGTTAGTTATACCTTTACCTTTAAATATTGAGTTTGTCTTTATACAAATCTTATCGCTTTTTATTCTTGAGTTTCAATTTTGTGCCCCATGTTACCACATACTTTACCAAATTAGTTCCCATTTTATTTGACTATCTCGTACCACTAGCACGTCGAAGGGAGTCCCTAAAGTCGAGCCGCGTCACTCAGAAGGCATGCACCTCAGAGCATCTCAAATGTCATATATTTAACAAACTCACCTAGACAGTTTCGACAACTATTACATACTCTACACCGCGTGCAGACTCATACGCCCTAAAGGCCTAAATTGGGTCTTAAATTTCAGTTTTACGCATTTTTGAGTTCTTGGTCATAAAACAGACATTTAACATCCGAATGAATTTTTATCACTATCAAAATGTAAACATAATAAATAAATCATGATAAATCCATCACACATAATTCATACTTCCTTTGTTTCACAATAATCTACATTATAGACTAAAATTTTGTTCCATATTAATCTACATTATTACATATTGATTTGGATTCTAGATAATCAACACCAACACATACTTGCTCTTTCTAGAGAAGTTTTTGGCTCTCATTGTAAGATGGCGTTGAGGGCAGCGTCGCCGTTGTTTCTCGTGTTCCGCGAGTCAATGTTGAACCTAAGTGTAGCTACTTTGAATTTTTGGCACGGGACCGTTGAAATTTATGAAGAAAGGCGTTGGTTGCAACAGCCATCGGCTGCTTTGAGAATTGTCCCATTTCAACGAGTAGAGATTTTGCACCCGAGCTCGAGTGCTCCCGCCTCCCGCTACTTTAAAAAGTCGAAAATTGTACTTAAAAGTTTCAAAAAAAAATGAAAAAACATGCATGTTCTCGATGATCTATTCTCGATGATCAATCCTATGAACGTGCAAAATCACAATGCGAAATATTTTGTATTCCGACCTATATAAAAATGACACATTTACGGATGTGGTTATAGTTAGCAATGTATACTGTCAAATCTCCAAATTTGTCATTTTCACGTAGACTATAACATAAACAATTACATTGAAATTTTGCACGGTTGTAGTATACATCATTGAGAACATGCATAATTTATTTCAGATTTTTTTAAAAAATTTAATACATTTTTTGAATTTTTTTAAAGCAGAGGGTTCAATGGAGCTCGGGAGCAAAAACCACTTTCCACATTTGAACACCCACATCTCTTATCTTTCTCCATTTTCCATGACAGCATAGCTAGCATAAACTAAATCTCAGTCTTCTCGTATATCGATTGAGTGGTCGACAAGGTAGGTCAATACTGATTGCAAGTTGCGAAGGGCACAAAATATTATCTAGAGAAAACATGTTTGTGTAAATCCCTAAATAATAAAAATGATTTAATATATAGTAACCTATTTACCCTCGTCTGGTCGACCTTTTCAATCGTACTGTAGGCGTTTTGACTCCGATCTCATATGCGGCTGATAAAATAAAAATACAAAAACATTTTAAAAAATTCCGAAAAAATTGGTGACGAACATGTTTTATGTCCGTCTCCAAAATTTTAAGAATTTTTAAAAATGTTTTACTACTTTTTCAATTTTGTTTGTTCACATATGAGTTCGGAAGAATTTTCGATACAGTAACAGTTAATTTTCAGAAAATGAGTGCGACGCCGGTTCCCTCTTTTCACTGGCTCCTCGGGCGAAGTCAAACTTCCTAGCAGTTCACCACCGTCCACCACCCTGTCGACTGTCGTGCACTCTCGCTTCCCAGGCGCAAACCGCACCCAGAAGCAAACCCAGAAACGCCAAAACGCCCACCTGCCAGCGACACGTCAAGACGCCACGCAGAGCTGATCCCCCTCCGCTTCGTCCTCGTCGGCGTCGGCTTGAAGCTTCCCCACAGGCTACTCGTCCCCAGCACCGTGTCCCCAGCGCCCCCGCCATACCGTTACCTGGCGACACAGTTACTGCTCCGCCTCCGTCCCCAGGCTGTGGTAGCAGTAGTTCCTTCTTCTCCCCCACCCCCAGCAACCCCGCCGCGCAATGCCGTACAAACCCTAGTCCCCCACCCTCCGATCTCGGCGCGCGGCCATGGGCAATTGCTGCCGCTCGCCTGCCGCGGCCGCCCGGGAGGACGTCAAGTCCTCCCACTTCCCCGCCTCCGCCGCCGCCAAGAAGAAGCCCCACCAGCCGCGGACCGACGGCCAGAAGCCGCGGCTGGCCGTGCTGGACGAGGACGGCGGCGAGTTCATTGGCGGGATCGACGACAAGTACGTGCTGGACCGGGAGCTGGGGCGCGGCGAGTTCGGGGTCACCTACCTGTGCATGGACCGGGACACCAAGGAGCTGCTCGCCTGCAAGTCCATCTCCAAGCGCAAGTTGCGCACCCCCGTCGACGTGGAGGACGTGCGCCGCGAGGTGGCCATCATGCGCCACCTCCCCCGGAGCGCCAGCATCGTCGCGCTGCGCGAGGCGTGCGAGGACGAGGGCGCCGTGCACCTCGTCATGGAGCTCTGCGAGGGCGGCGAGCTCTTCGACCGCATCGTCGCCAGGGGACACTACACGGAGCGGGCCGCGGCCAACGTCACGCGCACCATCGTCGAGGTCGTGCAGCTCTGCCACCGCCACGGGGTCATACACCGGGACCTCAAGCCCGAGAACTTCCTCTTCGCCAACAAGAAGGAGAATTCGCCCCTCAAGGCTATCGATTTCGGCCTCTCCATTTTCTTCAAGCCTGGTATGTTCTAGATCCATTTCCCAATTTGGGAGAACTGCCCACCTGCATCTCTGAATTTTTTTTATTACTCTTGCGGCGAATTAGTGGACTGTTTTTTTTCTTTTGGGTGGAATGCTGGTCATAGCTGCAGCTAAACATAGTTGCTTTTTGAGTAATCTAAAAACAATTTGGTGTGTCCCTTTCACAGGGGAACTTACGATTTCGGGAAATAATTTTGGTAGGTTGGTGAAATGCAACCGTAGCCACCCAGTAGTCTCGGTGGATGCATTTTTTTAAGGAAGAAATTTGGGAATAGCCAGTCAAGTTGGTACTGTATATCATGGTTTTCAAATTCAGTGAGATTTCGTCGAAATTCACTGAATTTCAGTGATTTCAGTACACCCCGAAATAATTGTCTTTCGGTCAAAATATTTCAGCACTTTCAGTTTTACACAGGAATTAAAAAATTATTTAAAATATTTTGAATATTTTTGAATATTTAAACGAATTTGAAGAGAAAATTTCGGTCATTTGGCGGAAACGAAAACCGAAATCACTGAAATTCAGTGAATTTCAATGATTTCAGTGGTGGCCAAAATTTTCCCGAAACTGAATTTTGAAACCATGCTGTATATACATCACCATTACCCCGTATTTGGATTGATATAGTGCTCTTGCACAGAAAAGTGGTTCAGTGGCAACCCTTTATGCTTCCTTGCTATGCCATTTGGAGGAATTGATGACCTCTCATGAGTAGTACTTCAACGGCTACCCTTTAGAGCATCTCCACTGGCACCCTCCAAATGACCCCCCAAAGGCCCATTGGGGGTCTGGACGGCCAAAAACGCCTCCAGCGGCACCCCCTAAAGGGTCACCCCGAGCAAAAACATGTCCGGCACCCCCGAAGAGGCCTCCAAATTAGGAGGCCTCTTCGGGGGTGCCGGACATCCATGCGGACATCAACTGCATGGCACTGGCCCACCTGGCAGTCTCTCTTCTCATCTTACTCTCATTCTTTCATTTCACGCGTGGGCACCGAGCGGCAAACCATCGACGGCACAACTAACTCCGGCCATCTCCCGCTCACCCTCCGCGCCAGGGGCACCGCACCGTTGACCTCCGTCGTCTTCGTTCTACGGCCGGACGCGCGGTGTCGTCGTTCCCGTTAGCCCGCGCTTATCCATGCCAATCCGTCATGTCCTGGAGGTTCGTCGTTGTCGACAATGTCTAGAATCAGAAGGATTCGAGCTGGAACGAATGAGAGGAGATACAAGACTGCTGCTCCCGTGCTGCTCCCGTGCTACGTCGGCCTCGCGCTGGTCTTGGTGCTGGTCAACTACGCGCTCAACCAAGTGCTGGCATTGGAGCTGCTCTGGCCACGCACGTCACCCGCGCCAACTCGAGGCGGCCGTCGTCGTCGCCCGGCAGCTCGGCCAGCTCGAGGTGCATCTACGTCCCGGGATAGCGACGACGTGTGTGCGTGCAAGTGTGTGATGGCCTCGCGAGTACTAGCTAGCTGAATTTTTATGCGTACTAGCTAGCTGAGTTTGGGGCTCTTTGCTGTGGCTTTACTCACACATGATGCCGGCTACCCCTGCGCGCCTCCTCTGCTCTGCCCGCCGCTTGTATGAAGAACATCCATCCCTGCATCAAGATGCTCGTGTCGTTCGATGGCCGGCAGCAGGACGAGCCGGGGCGCCCGCGACCAGCCAAGCGTGGGGACGACGGTGAGTCCCAGCTCGTGCTCAGATGGACTCGACAAGCCGGAGCGCCGGCGACGCGCTCCACGCCGCGCCGTGGCCGTGGTCCGCTTCGAGAGGGCCTTCGTCCTGTGGCTGTGCGTCCGCGCCATGTCGTGGTCAGCTCCCGCGCGTGCGGCGTGCCATCGAGATTATGCTGCTCTCTGGAGTGCTGGATTCAGGTTCATGATGCAGGCGTTCTGAACTTGCTGCTCTGTACTTGCGTTATTGTTGCATTCTGAACTAGCTGCTTTTCTTGATCTGTCTTTGTTCTTTTTCGTGGTTGTGTTCTGGACTTGAGCATCCATAGCTGAATCAAACCAACAACTTCTGTTGCATGTATAGCTGAATCAAACCAACATCTTCTTTGTTTTCGATTTGTTGCTAGCTGAATCAAACCAACGTTAGCTGAATCAAACCGGCGTGGCCTTTGTGTCGCGTCTCTACCGGTGCGTGTGTGCAGGTCGCGCGCTGCCGCCGCCTCGCGGCCGTGGTCTGCGGCTGCGCGAGCTGTGGCCGCTCGATTGAGTAGTCCAGCGTCTCTTCTGATTGAGCACAGCGACATGACAGTGCGCGCGGCGTCGCTCGTCGGTGGCATACAAGGTGTTTGTCTAAATGCAAAAAATTTGGGGGGTCAATTTTGGAGGGTGCCGCTGTGGGCGGCCTCCAAATTTCGAGCGGACATGTGTCCGGCACCCCCAAAGGGAGGACAATTGGAGTGTGCCGGACACATATTTGGGGGGTGCCGGTGGAGATGCTCTTATGCAACCGCCCTAGCCTCAATAGCATGGTCTGCTGAAGATGGGTTCTTTGTGTGGTACTTTAGGGGGTCCTGGATCTAGGATGTTTTTGGTACGCACTAACTATTTTTAGGAATCTGAAGAAACAAGTGGTGGAACCTTGTTGCAAAATTCAGTCATTTTCCAGCACATATAGTGTTTATTAGCACATATAGTTCTTCAGTAGCTCTGTGGGCTGTACTTCGGGATAAAGGATATAGAACAGATTTAGGCTTTAGGACTGGATGCTGGATGTGTATACTTTGAGTAGTAGTAATGCTTCATATTGCACCTAGCCGTAGTTGCTTGCTTGGTTACGGCAATGATAGTTTATCGATGTGCACGGCAGCCCGGGAGCCCGGAACGGCATGCCTAATGGAGCTGGGCGTTAGAATAAGGGGATAGACATTGATGGGGATGAATATCTTGTATCCTCTTATTTTGCTTACTTTTGGAGATAGTCTTTTCCTTTATATAGAGTATGCATAACAACCAAATCCTAAGAGATAATGTGAGCAGCCAAGTCATACCAAATCCTAGAGATAAGGAAACTAATTACTATCTAGGAGTAGGAGGTACTATTCTAGTGAGCAGTTCGTTTATCAAGTTTATGGTTTGGGACTTAGGATGTAGATAAGTAAGATAAAACCACACCTCTATCATTATTATGCTGAGTAGTAGTAATGCTTCATATTGCACCTAGCCGTAGCTGCTTGCTTGGTTACTGCAATGATAGTTTATCGATGTGCCCTGGAGCCCGGGACAACATGGCTTAATGGAGATCGGCTTTAGAATAAGGGGATAGACATAGACGGGGATGAATATCTTGTTTCTTCTGATTTTGCTTACTTTTGGAGATACAATCCTCCTTTATATAGAGTATGCCTAACAACCAAATCCTAAGAGATAATGTAGGTAACTAAGTCCTACCAAATCCTTGAGATAAGGAAACTAATTACTATCTAGGAGTAGGAGGTACTATTCACGTGAGCAGTTCGTCCTAAAAGTGACACGTGTCCGTACCGGACATCTGCAACGTCCTCTCATACCTTTTTTGTTTTAACAAAGAAAGACCAGAAAAAGACGGACGGTAACAGCATTACCGATTCTAATTTATCAAGTAAGTTTATGGGTTGGGACTTAGGATGTAGATAAGTAAGATAAAACCACACCTCTACCATGATTATGCTGTTTGTGAACTCTCATATATCGGAGTTCCTTTTTAGGTTCTTTTCATCATAAGGCATTGAGGACTTGAGGTTGATGGACAGCTGAATAATTTGATTAGTGTTTACTAGGTAGCAGCTTGCCTAGACAAAAGAGGCTTCTCAGAAACTCCAGAAGTTTTTCTTCCTTTTGTCTGAGGATCTCTTGTAAACTGTAGACTTACTTTCATTTGTATGTCATGAAAATCGACTGTTATCAGCACTCCACCATTGTGTATGGATATCAGTGCCTTAACGTTACCTTGCATAAAGAGAAAGTGTTTGCTTTTGTTTCTCTTAAATCAAGAGATATTGAAGCAGCCAGGCCTTGTAATGATACACATCCCCCTTTTAGGGTTGCTAAAGCAACACCATTGATTTCCAGCGATTGCACGGAGCGTGTCCATCACACAAACAAAAATCTACTTTCATCTAATTCTTTCTATGTATTTGTTCTTTTTTTTAGGTGAAAAGTTTTCAGAAATTGTCGGAAGCCCTTATTACATGGCTCCGGAAGTATTGAAGAGGAACTATGGACCGGAAATAGACATCTGGAGCGCTGGGGTTATCTTGTATATTTTACTATGTGGAGTTCCTCCATTTTGGGCTGGTATTGTTTTAACGGAAACCTTCTTTGTCATTAGCTTTACCTTCACTCTCCTTCACGGAACCTTACACGAAAATATTGCAGAGACTGAACAAGGTGTTGCACAGGCTATTCTTCGTGGAAATATCGACTTTAAGCGGGAACCCTGGCCTAACGTTTCAGAGAATGCTAAAGATTTAGTTCGACGTATGTTGGAACCTGATCCAAAGCTCAGGTTAACTGCAAAGCAGGTTCTTGGTATGTTACATGACACACTGATATGCTGCTTGTCTACTACTCTGCAGAAACTACCATGGCATAGCACTCCACTCTTTTCTCTCTTGTTCCTTCCAACAATATAGCATCACATAATCTAGCCATGCATAATTGGTATTTGGTTTGTATATTAGGTTAAATTTTATCTATGTACATGGCTAGTACTTGTGTTACTTGCCCAGCAAGGACCCATTTTGAAATATTTGCTGAGATAGAACTATTCTAATTCAGTGACATTGTTGGCCATTATCACTTCTACCGTAACATAAAAAACTACTCAAATTTAACTACTTGTTAGGCTATCTTGCTTTTTTTGGCAGTTTGGTTATTCGGCTTTCACTGTGTCGTGTTGTCTTTGTTTTGTTTATGTATCTGGTGTGTTCTTTCCAAGGCATACATTTATTCATCTTTTTTGGAGGATATTTTGAAATATTTGCTGAGATAGAACTATTCTAATTCAGTGACATTGTTGGCCATTATCACTTCTACCGTAACATAAAAAACTACTCAAATTTAACTACTTGTTAGGCTATCTTGCTTTTTTTGGCAGTTTGGTTATTCGGCTTTCACTGTGTCGTGTTGTCTTTGTTTTGTTTATGTATCTGGTGTGTTCTTTCCAAGGCATACATTTATTCATCTTTTTTGGAGGATAGTTACCATTTGTGTATCTGAACCTGAAGTCTAAACTAATTAAATTTCAAGATTTTCGTGTATTACATGTGTAAATCTCATATGATCCTATTTAATCCATACGTAGTTATGTACAGACTTATCTGCCACGTGGACTTCAGGGTCAGTATAACTGTTTACACTAGAGTTATTCTAGTCATGTGCAAGCACAAAATATTGTGTGATATACTGTCATGATGTGTCTTAATCAAATCTGGCTAAGCTATCGGAAGCATACAACAAAAAGCCTTTCATTCCCAAGCAAGTTGGGGTAGGCTAGAGTTGAAATACATAAGATCTCGAAACCAAGTCATGGTCTGGCACATGGATAGCTAACTTCCACGCACCCCTGTCCATGGCTAGTTCTTTGGTGATGTTCCAATCCTTTAGATCTCTCTTAACAGACTCCTCCCATGTCAAGTTTGGTCTACCATGACCCCTCTTAACATTCTCATCACGCTTTATCCGTCCACTATGCACTGGCGCTTCCAGAGGCCTGCGTTGTATATGCCCAAACCATCTTAGACGATGTTGGACAAGCTTCTCTTCAATAGGTACTACCCCAACTCTCTCACCTATATCATCATTCCGGTCCTTTCTTGTGTGGCCACATATCCATCTCAACATGCGCATCTCTGCTACACCTAACTGTTGGATATGTCGCCTCTTGGTTGGCCAACATTCTGCGCCATACAACATCGCAGGTCGAATCGCCGTTCTATAGAACCTGCCTTTTAGCTTTCGTGGCACTCTCCTGTCACAGAGAACGCCAGAAGCTTGGCGCCACTTGATCCAACCAGTTTTGATTCGATGACTCACATCTTCATCGATATCATCATCCTTCTGGAGCATAGACCCCAAATATCGGAAGGTGTCTCTCTCAGGTACCACCTGTCCATCAAGGCTAACCTCTTCCTCCTCGTGCCTAGTAGTACCGAAATTACACCTCATGTATTCAGTTTTAGTTCTACTAAGCCTAAAACATTTCGATTCTAGAGTCCACCTCCACAACTCTAACTTTCTATTAACCCCCGTCCGGCTATCGTCGACTAGCACCAGACCATCCGCAAAGAGCATACACCATGGGATATCTCCTTGTATATCCCTTGTGACCTCATCCATCACCAAAGTGAAAAGATAAGGGCTCAAAGCTGACCCCTGTTGCAGTCCTATTTTAATTCGAAAGTCATCGGTGTCGCCATCGGAAGCATGTGAAACATAAATCTATTACAAATATCGTACCTGATATTTCTGCATGTCAGGCTCTAAGCGCAAACTTGTACATACAGGGGGTTGGGATTCTCCTCTAAAACTTGTGCATTGAATCATCTCTGTTAATTTGGAATTCAGTGTCTTGAAATCAGACACTTTGTCACCGAAGTGAACATTTTAAAATAGACCAAAATCAGTCATCAATGTGCATAATTATAGCTTGGACATTTTATAAAATGGTTGTGCTATAACTGACAGAATGTTTTGGTGAAACTTTGGTGCACTTTGTAACTTGATGTTACCTCAGCTCGT